>JAGDQP010010192.1:737-45718 GCA_022664845.1 Lepisma saccharinum
CTGCCGGGCTGCGAGGTTGATATTCGCAGACTTACAGACAATCGTCAAGTCGTCAACATATAAAAGACCTTGCACAGGGGGGCGAATACAAGCCATAACACTATTCACTGCAATTGCGAACAGTGTTACGCTCAGCACACTCCCTTGAGGTACGCCATTCTCCTGTAAATAAAGCTCTGAGAAACGATCACCAACACGGACACGAAAATAGCGATCGCTAAGAAAATTTGATATAAAATGGGCCATGTGGCCCCTTATGCCCCAATCATGAAGTTTGCGTAGTATCCCATATCTCCAGGTGGTATCATAGGCCTTCTCTAAATCGAAGAACACAGTAAGAACATGTTCATTCCGGAGGAAAGCATTCTGAACAATAGACTCTAACCTGACAAGATGGTCGACAGTTGATCGATATTGGCGAAACCCACACTGATCATTTGAAAGCAAGTTGTTATGCTCCAAGTACCACATTAGGCGTCGGTTTATCATTCTCTCAAATAGCTTGCATACGCAGCAAGTGAGAGCAATGGGCCGGTAACTTGTGGGGTTTAGTTTATCTTTGTCAGGTTTCAGAATGGGAATGACAATAGCTTCTCGCCAACTAGGAGGGAAGCTATCAGTCCTCCAGATCTGATTGTAGAGATTTAGCAAGAAGACCTTTCCTTGGGAGGGAAGGTGTCGCAGCATTTCATAGTGAATATCATCCAGTCCAGGGGATGTGTTTCTAACATCCCGCAAGGCAGTTTCAAGTTCCCACTCGGTGAAAGAGACATTATAGTGTTCTAAATTATTAGAGTGAAACCGTAGAGGTATTATCTCTGCCGCTAGTTTAATGTTTACGAAGTTAGCACTATAGTGCTGAGAGCTGGATATTGCTGCGAAGGCTGCTCCAAGAAGATTAGCTATATCTTCTGGGTCAGTCTGCAAGACATTGTTCTGCTTCAGAGCAGTTAGTGGCTCGGAGCGACAATTTCCTTGCAAACGTCTCACCCGTTCCCACACGTCTCGAATTGGCGTTTGTGAATTAATGGACGATACGTATTCACGAAATGATGTACGCCGAGTTTGTTTCATGAGACGTCGAATATAAGCTTGTGACTGTCGAACTGCATTCAAATTCGCCGCTGTAGGATATCGGTTGAACACCCGTAGAGCGCGACTGCGCCGTCGCCGTGCTACCTCGAGCTCATCGTTCCACCAGGGAACAGAACGCCGACGTGGCGTTCGGCCAGACTGAGGGATGGAACATCTGGCAGCTCGCAAAATTTCACGGTTCAAGTACTCAACCGAATCATTCAGGGGCAAATCTCCTTGATCAACTAGTTGGACACGAGTGGCATATTTAGTCCAGTCAGCACGCTTTAGATGCCAATGCGGTAATTTGCGTGGTGCTTGATAAAGGTTTAAAAACTCTAAAATAACTGGGAAGTGGTCACTACCACATAGATCGTCATGTACACGCCATGCCAGGATGGGTGCAACAACTGCACTGCAGACAGACAGATCTATTGCTGAGTATGTGCCACTTCCGAAACTAAAATGCGTGTTAGCACCAGTATTTAATAATACTAAGTTTGAAGCGTCAATAAACGATTCAACTATTCTACCGCGGACATCTGTACGAACACTACCCCAAATAACGTTATAGGAATTAAAATCGCCAACTAAAATTATAGGTTGAGGTAACTGCTGCAAGAGATTCTGAACGTCAAGGAGCGTAAAGTCTTGTTCCCTTGTGATATATAAATTCAGGATGGTAACATGCTGCTCAAGGTGGACGCGAGCAGCAACCGCCTGTAGGTTCGTAGCAATGTGGACAGGTGTTGAATACAGCGTATCAACAACACCAATTGCAACACCGCCACATGCGCGACCATCCGTGGGAAAATCTGTGCGATAAAATGTATACTCCTTCAATATCACAGATTCAGTTGTTTTAAACTTGGTTTCCTGAAAGCAAACGACAACAGGGGAAAGATCTGATAACAAGACTTGCAGTTCTTCATAGTGGGAATGAAATCCGTTAAGATTCCATTGGAGCATAGCCATTGGGATGAAGATTAATAAAAATATTACCTTTTCAGTCGAGGTTTATTAAACTTCCCTCCCTTTCCGACTACAGTATACTCCGAGTCCATCAGATCGTCCTCAATCATATCTGATTTGAGGGATGAACTCGGCGCAGTAAGGGCAGGTGGAGAATTTTGATGTGCCAGCTGAGTGGCAAGAACAGTGGTAAGACATTTGATGCTCGTCGCTAGTGGTGACATGCGACCAGAGCGTAAAATTTTACTGGCACGAACAGTAGAGACAGCCCGTGGAGTCCTAGAAGACTGCACAGGAGACATGTGTCTCTGAGGATGCATCGGCGAAACCTGATAAGTCTGTGAGGCTTGGCGATTTCTTGGTGATTTATCAGGTTGAGGTCTCTCAGTCTGAGTTGATACATCAACTGTCTGGGTGGCAACCGAGACAGTTTTAACTTGTAGTCTAGCAGCTACAGTGGAAAACGCACCAGATGGAAGGGTGCGTTGAGACTCTCGTACTCGACGTTTTGCATCACCAGCAGAAATTCTCTCTAGCACCATGAGCTCGCGAATTCGTTTTTCCTCTTTGAATACCGAACAGTCACGCGACCAGGCCGTATGCTCACCCTTGTAGTTAACACACTGAGGCTTCAGTGACGTGCAAGGTTCTTGTGTAATGTTTTCGAGCACTCTCCGGTCGAAATTATCTCATATATATCGTACAAATACATTTGGTGAGTGCTTAAATCTTTGGGTTTTACATCTTAGCCAATGAACAAGAATAAGTTGAAATGTGACCATGGGCAGTTCATCGCTGTTCCAGCTTAGAAACAATTGGATCAGCAAAGGAGTCTCGCCCTGTTGCTGCACTTCCTAACAAACGCATTAGATGCCTGAGTGGAAGTTCATTCGTATGCAAAAGACACACTAAATGCTGCACCTTTATGTTAAGGTCCTTTCCAGGCAGGCCAAGGCTCTGTTCATCCTGAGTGTATTGACCGACGTTCCGTCGCATCCGACCGCCACTAGTTTTGAAGTGTCAGCTCCAATCGTGTGCAGAAAATCTAGTAACAATTTAGCGATTTCTTTTCCGTGTTCTGAACTCACGTAAATCAAGTATGTGACCCAGGTTCAAGAAGAAGTGTCAACGCTCTTCTCCTACGATATCTTGTTACTAATTTCCGTCTGAACAAGCGTTTTGTCTCTTCTTCCACCAAAACAGATGTATCTAACAACAGATATTGATTCTATTTTCCTCTTTCTGCAGTTCGTTTCCCATACTTTTCTTTTCCTTTCCTTTCCTTTCTGACTTTACACCTGTCGATCACTTGCTAAGTCTGATTTGACACCACTAATCCTGCATTTTGCAGAGCAACTGAAGCAATCTTCTCTATCGAATGCCCCCAGTTCTGTACGCAGCGGCCGCCGTACATCGCAATGCAAGGCGCGTTTGATGTATTTCTTTTGACGGCCTTAGCTCATCCTAGACTCGTGTTAACTTATGAATTAGTTAGGAACAAATCCATGATGGACCAGCAGTTTGTTCGTCGTCCATATCGGAAGTTTCTAACTAATTCTAGTCACGGTATTCTTTTTACGTTCTTGAGTCTACAAAGCGAGGGACACTTTTCCCGCCTTCTTACGTCGTCGCAACGTTGCCAGATGGCAAAATAGTAGATGTTTGGTATGTATTGAGCACAGAACTAGTAGTAACACTGTTCAACAATGAAATTTTTTACAGACGAAAACAGCCATTCTTTATAGATATTGGGTGCCGCACACGAAAATGACATTAATTTTCGTTGATTGGCCCTTGTTTTCATGTTATAAAAGAAAAAATGAGACTGCGATAAGTCCAAGCTCTCGCATTTAAATGGCATGTTACACGGACGGAGTGATTAGAAACATCACTCTGTCTTCCCCAATTGAAACAGAAATCTCAAATAAGCTTCATTGTATTTAGAATGAATGAATATTGTATTTTGTATGCTGTTATATACTTACGAAATACCAAATTAGAAGAAGAAAAAACCGCGAGTTTTTAAGACGGAATGGCATCTAAATCATTCTAAATGTTCTGAACTGTTGTTATCCAATTTCAAAGATTTTCAAGACCAAGGTTTGACAAAAGCAAGTTTTTGTAGATCCAGTGGACGCTCAACAAATTTGAAGCTTTTACTTTTGCAAAAATGAAAGCATGCGTTGTAGATGTTGAGACGCTGAATACGAGAAGTTTGATATTACGATTGGTTCGGTTTATACTGATATGACTATAGCTGTGTTACCTGTTAATAGTGTGTCTGATATACTAATAAATAAAAGTAAATATCTTTCCTGGATTTCACTTCGCATGACTCTTGAAAGAAACATCTGATGAATTTGTCTGCAGATTCCAGCAGAAGCCAGTCAACATTTAAGCATTGAACCTGCCTCTGTATTTATGCTCGAAAGCAGAAATATCTTATGGAACGACTTCTCGTGTTCATCACTCACGTCATCACAGTTGTCAGGAAAGAAATCGGAATGTGAAGGAAGATAATGCATTCTAAGTGTCATGTTGTAGCCCAGCTTCTCGTAAGAACTCTTCCACAAGATTCTTATAAGTCTCTTATCTCTTTTTGCTCTGGAACAGTGCTGCAACATTCTGAAAATATTGCCAAGCATACTGCTCATCATAATTAAAAATGGCCTCAAAGTGTTGGGGTTGAAAGAGCTCGCGTATTTGTGGACCAATGAACACTACTTGCCGGTTCTTTCTCAGTATTCAGTCGTGGGAACTTTTGACACAAATACTTAAATGCAGGCCCTCTTTGTTCATTACCTTGACAAATACTTTCCTGAGACCAAGCTTTATGTGCAATGGTGTTAGCAGAACATTTTTGGTATCCACTAATGGTTCACACAGAACATTACTAGTACCAGAGATAAGAGATTCTCGGAGAGGCCATTGTAGTGGAAACTCTTTGCACCGCTGTCCCCCACACACAGAAAAACAACTATGTTTTTTTATACCGGTCTTGCAAACCAACTAGTATCGCTAAAGTTTCACGTCATCACAAATCAACCACTTATAATTTCCGTAGTTTAGGCTGTTTTAGAATACGTTTGAGCTCCATATGCGATTGGGATTAAAGGCAGAACATTGTTATTACGCAATAGTACTGCCTTTAGTCTGATTTGTACTTTACGTTTAGTAATTTCATCATACCTTCAACGTTCGTGCAGAATTTCATGTCATCTACAGTACGGAAAAACACTTTCAAATCTTTTTGACGGAAACCTGACACAGAAGATTCCATTGCTGCAGTCTCGAGGCCAGTAGTTCTGCTTTACACTTCGCAAGTTCCAAGTCCCTTATACGATAACTCAGTTCACATTACATAATTTTGTCTGGTGCTCTGCTGTAGAAGAATGAGGCGTATCTTCAGAGTATTCGCTTATCACTGCTTGTAGGAACTTTAGCTGGAGGATCAGGGACCGGCAAACCTTCACCATGGTACACAGGTAGCATGGCGGATAGTACTGTATATTTGGATGGTTAGTCCATTCTCAGCGAAGGCACCATATAAAAAGTTGCAATCTGTTACATGATTGATTGCTTCATTCCAAACGACAGGCACAGCAAAGCGCATACATACACACTTTTCATTCATCTACGCATTTAAAGTCGAAGAACATCGTGCAACACACGTATGGAGCCCAAGGCTAGTCCTGATCTACTACCCGGCAACCAAAATACAGGAAATATGTTCGTTTCACTGATGCAGACAATGATCGTTTTCGCGATTCAAACGTCACCTCCTCGCATTCTGAACATCAGTGGGCAGAGAGTCCTGAATCCAGGAGAATCCTAAAAATACGCGTTTTTTATTTTTTTTTTTTTTTTTTTTTCCAATTTGGTATTTCGTAAGTATATGAACAGCATACAAAATACAATCTTCATTCATTCTAATACAATGAAACTTATGTGAGATTTCTATTTCAACTGGGGAAGACGAGTGATGTTCTAGTCCGTGGAACATGCTATTTAAATGTGAGAACTTGGACTTAACGCAGTCTTATGTTTCCTTGTATAACATAAAAATAAGAGCCATTCAACGAAAATTAGTGTCTTTTTCAGAGCCCCAATATCTATAAAGAATTGCTATTTTTGTCTATGTAAAAAACAAAAAGTTAAAATTTGTTGAACAGTGTAATCTGTGCATTTACCTGTCCTTTGAATCTACACATGACTAAATAAACATTACGAGTCCAAGACGTTTCCTATGACGTTCTTTCCACCAATCGACCAGGGAAATGCGTTGAAAGTAATAGCTTTAAATGACATGCCCGGGTTGCACATCTACCAGTACAGTGAAACTTCAAGGATGATGCGGAAACCGAAGGAATTATAATTTTGTGTGTGTGTGTGTGTGTGAGTGAGTGAAGTAACTGTTACGAATGGCACCTTTCCCGCACTAGGAGTTATCAATTTTTTTTTTTAAGTTTTTGTTTCGGTCTACATTGTGCACCAAATTTCTCTGCTCCACTCCATGGGCAGGAACATCCACAAATTGGGAAAAACATGGAGAAATCCTAAAATTCTCTGATTTTTCACTGATTTAAAGAAAATTTCCTGACTTTTCAAGGTTTTCCAGACCGCTGGAGATCCTGTGTAAGCATACTTTTCTTTATTATTACAAAATGTTGTTAGAGTAAAGAAGTTTCACATCCGGTGTACGGGCATATCAACTACATGTTTGTTAACAGACATTGTACATGAAGTCTGTCCGAGAAAGTATCCAGCCATAAAAATCTCGAAAACAGGTCATGTGATCCTGCTATAATTTGGCAGTCAGCTAGAGTAGACCTGCTGTGTTAATCATTCGAATAGCTTCCGCGGACGAATGTCAAAATTTGAAACAAACTATGATGGGAGATTCGTTGATCCCTCTCTGTGTCCATTGGAAAAGCGACGGGTGACAGTACTCTACATTTACTTATGAAGTATCTTGTCATGTAATCGTTTTCTATATACCAGGGTGAGTCATATGTTCGTAGCGTTTTCATGGATAATGGGCAGCACCCGCCATCCCCTGTACCACAAAAGCCTATTCGGCGAAGTACATCCCATCACACTGTATGGTCCTTCTCCAACGTTCCACCAGTGACACAAGCCCCTGACGATGCAGGCTTTGAAGCAAAAAACTCAGTAATGCCAGTTGTCACATCATCCACGGAATGGAATTGTCTGCCCCGCAGGAAGTGTGGCATGGAACGAAACAGATGAAAATCAATGACGCAAGGTCGGGACTGTAGGGGGGGGGGGATGTTCACGCCATCCATGTCCGCAATGTGCTTGCGGACTCTTCTTGACCTGTGGCATGGAGCGTTGTCAAATTGGAGGGGCAGTCGCTTTCGGTTCACTAGTACTGGATAACGACGGCGCACAATGTCGTATACCCGTTGCAGCTGTTCAGCATACAATATCCCATCTACGGAACGACCATGTGGAACGAGCTCCCAGTGCTTCGAAATTCCACCACACACACAGCATTGTCTTCTTCAAACCGTCCTCTTTGAACCACTGGCTGCGCCTCGGTACCTCGTCGAATCCATTGTTTCCCGGTGTCAGGATAACGAAGAAAGATCCACTTTTCATCATTCGTAATGATCCGCCGCCAAAACCTGTCGTCAGTTAGGTTTCGAAGCAGTTCTTCACACAGGGTCACACGTTGTTGAGCTTGAGCGGGAGTCAAATCATGGGGAACCATTCTCGGTTGCCTGGAACGAAACCCAAGTTGATGCAGATGACGAAAGACACTGGTTTGTGATATCTGGACCTCATCTGCCAGCTGACGGGTACTGGTTAATGGGTTTCCTTCAACAGCGTTCAGGAGGGCACCGATATCCGTCGTCACAGGGCGTCCACTCTTGGGCTTGTCATCGAGACTGGTGTCACCAGACCGAAAACGTTGAAACCACTTTCTAGCTGTGGACGGGTGGACAGTACCTTCACCTTCTACGGCACAAATTTCCTTGGCTGCTGCATTCAACCCCTTTTTCCAGTAATGGCGCAGAAGCACACGACACACAAGTTTCTCCTCAGTCATTGTCCTGCCAACTGTGTATTCAACGCGTAGTTCCTCCCACACACCGTTAGCGCTGTGATCAGACAGACACGTGACACGCTTTCTGCCACCACCACCTTCGCCTGTTCTACACGTTGCACATGGTTTTCCGGCATCGAGTGGGCGGGGCCACCCAACGCTACGAACATATGACTCACCCTGGTATTTCTTAGGTATACTTACATGTAACCATGGTATCTACTGATTCTGTGACTTGAAATTCCCTGAGGTTTCCAGGTTTTCCATGATAATTTCTTCCAATTTCCCTGAGTTCTTGTATAGTGGAACATATAAATAATACGCAATAACACTATTTTTAATGCCACTACAACCCAGTCCAAGCATCTTTTACATTATTGGTATTTGAAATATTCAGCAACTTCAATACTGAATGGTCTCCTTTGCTATAACACTCACTAACGGAACTTCACTTCAAGATAGACGTCTGATTTACGAATTAATGACTGCCTTCTCTTTAACATAATTTTTATCTTTATTCTAGTTGTTGAATTACAGACCAATCTTTCGTTTTTCCGACCTTACTGACATACAAATCCCTATTTTATCGGACTTCTCACACAACTTTCTAATTCCCTGATAATGCCTTTATTTCCATGATAATTTTTTCCAATTTCCCTGAGTTCTTGTATGATTGGTGGCGACCCTGCATTATTATTATAAGCGTATAATCGTTCATGCAATCTACTTTGTAATATCACCACCGTATTTTCGCGTCACTTCTGTAAGAAATGAATAATTATTCTGAAAAAGAAACAAAACAGTATCTGCTCGATTCTACTTTACAGAAAATTGTAGGCATATACCGTATTGTTCCGAATATAAGTCGACCTTTGTTTTTAGAACCTCTTTTAGAATATATATATATATATATATATATATATATATATCCGAATATAAGTAGTTTTTATTATTTGTGTAATTAACAATTTTAATTGAAAAAATACAAAACGTTTACAAATGTAATTAAACCTCAATACACTGTACTATATAGTTACTACCTATTCAATGGTTTACTGCATTAGTAATGTGTCTAGCGTAATTCAATCACATCACTGTCATTTTCTGCTTTATTGGAACTTCCAGCACACACACGGCTATCAGCAAGCACACTTCGAGATAAGCTGTAACAGAACTAAGCATTCAGTCAGCACTTTTATTGCAAGAACCATTCCCTACGCTACCACCTAAGGCACATTAACACAACACACTGATCAGGAAAAATGTTATGGTGAAAAATGTATGGTTTTAATAGGCAGCTGTACAAAACATTTCCTCGCTACTTTACTGTTCACAAACTTCCTGAACTCTTTTTCGCTATGTCGTAACGTACGCAAAGACACCTTCCAAAAACAAATACGAAGTTAATAGTCTTATGTATTTTGTCAGTGCAAGCCTTGCTTTGAAATAAATAAAATAAAACATAAAGTGGAAATTTGAAACCATTAGCTTCAGTTGCATGAGTCGCCACCTCTTACTACATAAGAAATGAATGCTGTAGCAAAATGAGAATCGTCGCCTTAACAAGAAAACCTCAAAGTTGCACTAAAATTTTGAGATTATTGCACTACAATATTGGTAACATCAAGCTATCCCTTCCACTGAAATTTGGAAGTCCGCAAAGTTTTATTTAACAAAAAAGTCATGAATTTCCAAGCAAAACTTCCATATAAGCAAGGGAAAACTGATGTTGATTTTAGCTCTTCTGTAAAATAGCTAAAAACGGAGTTACGAGGTTTTCTAGTTAAGGCGACGAAATCATACTTAATATTCCCTGATTTCCCAGTTTTTTCAGGCCAGTGGGAACTCTGTTAACTAATCTTGAAGCACTATCTTATATACACAGTACTACCCTCTTTTCTTGTTCACAAAATTTTAATAAAAAATGTATTTCTTCTGTAACAAATCCTCTTATTCTTCCGCATCTATTCATCAACATTTGTGCTATAATTAAACAGAATAAAACAATAACCATAATGCATACCTATTTCATGGTGTGCTACGTTCATATCGCCACAAAGAATAACCGGTTTCTTCTTGTCCAGATCCTTCACATGCTTTCGTAGTTCTGGATCCCATCTCATTCTTTTGGGTAACGTTACAAGACCTCTTCCGGCATTTGGTACATCTAAGTAACGAGAAAATAACCTTATAATTTACACATGTAACTACATTTAAATTATGCTTTATTACTACTTCGTATTTATCAAAGTATAATACGATTTGGAAATAACACTAAAGTTTTACACAAAACTTCATGACATTTTGGCAATATTACGTAGGTAATAAAGTAACCTTATCAAATATATATTGAAAGAATACGATAACAAATGCTCAACTTGGCAGGTTCTCAGACCATTTGGAAAATTTTTTTTAGAGAGTGAACTTACTTCCCATATTTATTGAAACTCAAAAAGTGAAATCAAATTTAAAATCTTTTTTGACATAATATTGACTGAATAAATAGGTCAGGAACAAAGAAAGTGATTAAATATATATATATATATATATTAAGAATGGTTATATGTATTACTTTCACAACACCGCATTTTAAGACGCCCTTTTTCCACATTTTGTACGACTGACTTTTTGGTAAGTTTCGACATTACTTTGATCACTTGAATACATATTCCATGAACCTCGAACTTAATGACCTAGAAATGAAAAGCGTCTACAGGACAGCCTAAGCACACAAATTTGTCATAAATTGTAATTAAAATTGCAATACAACGCGTTTCACATAATTAACCTTATTTAATAAATAACAACAACAATAATACAAATCGTTAAGCAAAACTCAAAATTTGAAAATAATTTTCTCAAAATCGCCAACTTCTTAAGTGCCAGGTCAATTTATCAATATTGCTTGATACAATGAAAACTGTACGATGAAGAAATAACTTGATGTTTCAAAACATGCATCGACAAAAATTATTTTGCGCACAATTAGGAACACGATATGCAACCTCCTTTTCCACACAAATATGTAATTGCAATAGCCCTGCGTAGAGTAAGGTAAGAAACATTCGAGTCATTTACAAGCACATACCTTCGCTCTCAGCAAATTCCTTTAAGTTGGAGTATTCTTTGTTTTTAACAATTATTGATCTAGGTTACGGGCAATTCCGAGGGCTATCCAACTTTTCTTAACTTCTAATCGCACCAATGGAATACAGAAAGATGAACCACTCTGTCAACCTTGAGATTATGAGCGCAGTGCTCGAAAGAAGGCTGTTATTATTCGTTCGCTCTCTAAAACAGCTTAAGCACTATTTCTTCTTCTTTAAGCCTCAGGAACAGTAGGGTTGCCAGATTCCCGGTATTTTAAGGTGAGAAATGTCCTGTTTTAATAGCAGCCTCTTATCCTGTATTTAAACATTTCGCTTGTACCGTGATTATAACTATGCATTTACCGATTCTGCACAATTTAATTTCCTTAGCTGGCTGCGTTACATGCACCCACCAATATCACTGATGTCACAAAGTGACTTTACATTTGAAAGATAATACTGAATTTTCTTGTTTTGAAGAAATTATTAGTGTTTGAAATTCACCAACTAGGAACATTTCCAAGTCACACACTCAGATTTGAATGAAACTTTCACAGTTGATAGTTTTCCACATGAAAAGAAACAGGGTGAGCTATGTTTCGCAATTGCCTCTAGAAGGAACTAGGTGATTGGAAAGTTTGGTGATTTCCTTGTAAAAAGTATTGGGTGATTCAAATGTGGACCACATAATTTCTACAGATTTGACGCAACATGAACGTGACCATATCAAATGTGAATGAGACCAAGTAGCGCGTCTCTGATGCATGCTACTTTCTACGTCCGCCACCTTGCATTATTATTATTATTATTATTCAAATAGCAATAGGGCAAGTCACATATCTAATACACCTGCAATTTTACAAAAATGTCACTGGTGACATTAGTTTTACTATATTTCTAACCGTTTTCCAGTTATTGCGTGTTACATTTTATATTTCGTATGTATCGAACTATCCACATAATTTCTACATGTAATACATAACATGAATGTATCCGTACTCAATGTAAATGAGATCAGTTATTGGATTTCTGACGCATGTTATAGTTTCTTCCATAACATGTGAACCTTCGTCCCTTGTCTGAAAAAAAAATCTTTTAACAACTCACAGGGCACGTGCTTCTAACCGCATTGTAAATATTGGCAGATGAACGACGTTGCCAACCTCCATAAAAACAAAATCTTACTTTCACTAAAAATAAACGCTTCGCAAAAACTTTACTCTTTGTGAATAGTACAGGACTCGTTCAAAGATTCATTAGGAAACATGAAGTTGATCTGAATGAGGATCAGTCGGTAGAATGCTTGACTTATAATCGAAAGGACCCAGGTTCGATTTCCGGTGCCGGCCATCCTTACTGATGTTTACCGTTTTCCCTCGGTAACATGTCGATAAACGCGTTCTAGTTATTATATTATTATTATTACAGATATTTTACATCTGTATAAAGGCATGGCACAAAAAGGAAAATAGAGTCTGGCTCCTCCCCACGAAAAGAAGCTCTAATCAATGATTAAGATAATTTGACGAGTGATATGTTTATCATGCTGAAAAAATGTACAAAAGTATATAAATGCATAAAATTTATGAACGTATCCTAAAGAGTTATTCTGTATCCGTGCTTAGACCATCCGAGTCATCGCTGTTCTCCTCCGTTGAGTCAGACACTTCAACAAAAGACGCCTACAACTGTTGTTGAAAACGGATTCTAGGCCCCTATTTCACTTCAATCTTTTCTACATGTTTTATATATTTCTTCTATTTTTCGGGACTTACACCAGAGAACCATGGTCTAAAAAAATTGACATTCTGATTTTCTTATCCTCACACTTAGACCCTACACAAACAAATTCAAACTAAATTTCTAGAGGGTGTAAACCCTGCAAAAAAGCAGGAGGGCAATAAATGTTTTACGACAGGACCCTGTCACTTCCTTGGCGCGGTAGGGGGTTTCTGGGGGAAGTGGTTTGGGAAAAAGGTTCTCATGAAATAAAAAATACTATACATACTCCGTCCTCCATCTTGGATCCTACTATTTTCTTCAAGAATAGGGGCAAGTGACAACTATTGCCGTTTCTCAAACTTGCCAGACACCTACTGTCGGTATCTGGATAGTCGTTTAAACTTGGTGTGACTATTGTCGTCGCACTGGCTTGGGGGAGCGGATTGACTGGAATTTGGGTGGTGAAAAGATAAAATTAGAGATTCTTTCAAAGACACGTAATATTACTTCACGGCTTTGTGAGGAGAAAATTAAAATTAAAATAAACGTATAATATTCTACTGTTAAACATTGCTTTTGATTAGTATTAACCTAATCCAAGGCCTACTAGTACTAATTGGTATCTTGAAATTTTAATATATGCAGCGAGAAAGTTAGTGTTATTTTGATCTCTCTGGTAATGATGCTGATGAAACCCTGCTCTGATTCGTGGAGTATTGAATCAGGGAATCCGTTAGGTAAACGAATATGTGCTTGGCGGGATTGCATACACACAGAATTGTAAGGAGAGCGATATGAACCTGTCGACATTGCATTAGTTAAAATTTTGCGTTGTTGATCAGCTGGCGCCTGGAAACTATCATAGGAAATATTTGCTTTAATCATTGTGGTAATATACTGATTGCTTCTGTGCTGATCCAGGAGTGGAGAGAGTTATTCTCGCGAAGGCTGGTGCGTCGGATTCCTTCGAATTTCTTATATTAAATCTCCCGAAAGGTTCAGACAGAAAATTGAGCTCCAGCGCCGAGGTGTGTGCAATCTGTGAACCATAGCCATAACAGATAGGTGCAGCATTATTGGCAAGTGCTAAACGTGAAGTAAATTTTTATGTGTTTTAATGTTTAAAAAAAGTAAAAATACATAGTGCTGCGAGCTTAAATACGCAATACCATATATACCAGTTTGTTAATTATAATAATTCACGTGGGTATAAGCTTAAAATCCAAAAATAATTCCTTGTGTGAACAGTCGTGACCTGTTCCGTATTTACATTCTTGAAACATAGAAACCCTAGGAGACACACTGGTTTACTTCTTTTGCCCCAGTTACGCATTGAGAGAGCGATAGAGAAAAACTTACATGTAGTAACGAGGTAAAATTTATCATATTCGGCTGTTATTAACCTTCCTTCGAGATCAAATTCGTCGATTCCTAAACCATATTCAACTTTAATTGGCTTCTCCTTGGAGTACAAACCTACACCAGAATATCCTTCTTTGTCACCTACGAGAAAATGGACAAAATTATATAAAAAGACATTGTATATAAATCATTACATTTTCTGTTTCTGTACAGATTAATACACATTTGGTACATCTAAATACTACTTCTTACATTCACAGATTTAAAAACAATTAAATAAAATTGTCATTTAAACTTACGTAAACCACAGTGATCTTATTTCTTAGTTCTGATAATCCAATTTCAATGTCTTTCTTCCACACATGTAGCGTAATTTTCTTTTTAACGGTCACAGTTAAAAAAAAATAAAAAAACAACTTAATTTTAACCTACGGAATAAATGTAGCCAATTTCGTTGATTGAATCTTCCGTGTTGGAACACATCTTATACCGCTCGAAGAAAAAAATTCTTCCATGCGTTAGATTTAGATGAAATAGAACGACTAGACACTTGATCTAAGAAAACTGTGCTGGAAGTAGGCTTCTTATATTCCCGATGTCTGGAATCTGTTATTGGTCTAATGATCGATAAATCTACAAAACTAATTTTTCATGGATAAATTCTTGTTTTAGGATGGAAGTCATTTCTGACATATCGGATATACTTGAAGTAACATACCTCAATGTTGAACAAAGTTGTTTCAATGTGGTCCATAATAATATTAGATAACAGGTGCAAGTAAGTGAACTACCGATCACTAATCAATCCTTTTTGAATGTAGAAGTTGTTTTCGAATTGAAACAATTGTGGAAACACACAACTCGATCAACATGAAAATTCTGTCGAAAATATATTTTAGCCAACGGATACCCATACCTAGCAAGATCAAGATCGAAATGTCGATAAATAAATGGAAAATTTTCAAATCACCAGGAATAGACAATATTCCAGCCGAATTAATTAAAGCAGGAGGAACGGCACTAATCAAGGAACTCCATAAACTGATAAGTGCTATATGGAGGAAGGACGAGCTTCCAAAGGAAGGAAAACATCAATACTAGTTCCGATTTACAAAAAAAAAAAAAAGGCTATAAATCGGACTGTAATAATTACCGCGGAATCTCGTTACTCCAATCTGTTCCAAAGTATTAAGTAATATTCTGTTAACAGGCTTACGTAGATGAAATAACTAGAGATCACCAATGTGGATTTAAAAGAAACAGATCCACGTTGGACCAGATTTTCGCCTTGAGACAAATTTTGGAGAAGAAATGGGAATACAATGGGACGGTTCATCAGCTACCGGTATTCATTGATTTTAAGAAAGCATATGATTCTATCAAAAGAAAAAAAAACTATACAATATCCTGATACGATTTGGAATTCCGAGAAAACTAGTTCAACTAGTAAAGATGTGTCTCAGCGACCGCATAAGCAGAGTACGGATAGGTAATAATGTCAGATAGTTTCGAGATTCGCAACGAATTGAAACAAGGTGATGTTTTGTCACCATTGCTGTTTAACTTTGTGTTAGAATATGTGATTCAGAAACAAAACTACGACAAAAAGGGACTAACATTGAATGGCTTGAGTCAACTGTTCGTATACGCGGATGATGTAGATTTAACAGGGGAGCATATAGAGGCACTAACTACGAAGTAGCACAGAGGTCTTAGTAGAAACTTGCGATGAGGCAGAGCTACTAGTAAATACAGAGAAAACAAAATACATGATAACAAACCGAAACACAGAATGAAGGAAATAAATACGTAACAATTAAGAATGAGAATATAGAAAAAGTAAACAAATTTAAATACTTGGGAGCACACGTAACAAGCAAAAACGAGGTCACGAAAGAAATAAAATGTCGCTCAGTATAGGGCAACGTATGTTTCTATTCAGTTCAAAAACTCCTAACCTCGCGATTAATATCAAGGAAGTTGAAACTGAAAATATAGTTCTGATTCTAACGATTATTCTGCCGGTAATACTTTACGGCTGCGAAAGTTGGGGTACGACCCTAGCAGATGAACATAAATTACACGGGCCGAAACGGGACGAGATGACTTGTGAATGGAGGAGATAGTTCGGATGGGAGAAGAACGAAGACTATCCTGGTTGCAAATCCGGATGGAAAGAGGTCGTTGGGAAGACCGAGATGTCGTTGGGAGGACAATATTAGAAGGGATCTTCGAGAAGTAGGTGTTTGTGATGAACACTGGCTTGGTGTTGTCCAGGATAGAATCCAGTGGTGAACGTTTGTTACTGTGACTATGAACTTGTGAGTTCCGTAAGCTATAGAGTTAGTTAGTTTTAGTTATTCAATTATCAACTGATTTAAAAAGACAACAAATTGGCAAACTATCTTGATTCTCAATTTACAACTAAGACTGAAGAAGTTTGGTACTACGTTGCTTAATACAAATTCAAATTCTTCCAATTTCTTTGAATAATTATTATCGAGAATTATGAGAGGTAATTCGATTCTAAGATTCAACGTAGTTAACGCACGCCAGACTAATAGACACAAATCTAAACCATTCGCTGAACACAACTGGATATAGACACGAACGGAAAACAAACTTTCGAAACAAGAATATCAAGCGAAGCACAAATTCAACAAAAATAAAAAAAAAGTCCAAGACAAACGATCATATACATTCAATTCACTGATAAATAAGAAAAGATATAACTTACCAATTTTCAGCAATAAGGATAGACAACAGAATAGTCATACAACCTCCACCTGGACTTCTTCCAGGATTGGCGCCATATTGACTAGCCCACATGGATTCGACTCAAAATGGATGATCATGAATTCAATAACAGATTTAAGCCTTTGGGATGTAAATTAATACCCCCTTTTAAGAAAAAATTATTGATTTTAAACACCGAATCCAAAGACAAAATATTAACTCATCCTACTACTGAGTTTACCAATTTATGTGAAAATTATTATTAGTGAATTTCACTGATTTATTATCTCTAATTACTTTAATTACTTCCAACAAATATCTGTGATAAAAAATTAAATGAATACTTGCTCTAAAGAAAGTTCACACACAACTTATTTAGATTAATTACTAAACGTTAATTTAGCTCAAAAAAGCACGTTAATAATTACGTAAGAAAAACCAAACTATTTATCGCAACACTTGACTTATTTAAATCGATAAACGATTCTTAGATTATTGATTTAGTTCACTGAAATAACAACACACGATAGTTATAATTACTTCCCTCTTTTATTCTCTTTTTAACGATAAAGAATAGTAAAAGTTGTTTGTCCAACATTCCCCATTTAGAACAGGTTTATCGGCGATTGTGACGTCATACTACAGACACTTGGTTTTACGAACAAACAAACAAACAAACAAACACAAACACACACCCACACCCACACACACACACACATACCAGGTGAAATATCTTCCCAACTCGTTACGTATTTAATTTTTTTTAGAATTTAACAACAAAACATGCACTGATTTAGCTTGAATTACTTGTCCAAAATCGAAACACGAAGAGTCCAAACCGTGATTCGAGACACGAAAGGATAAAATATCCTCTACCAAAAAATCAAGCGACTTCTCACTCAATCCGTATTTCCGAAGAAAGCCGAAGAAGACTAAACACCGAATAAAGTAGCTTCCCTCGCAGTACAAACTACTTGACTTCAACTCTGTCGCAACAAATGCAACTTCAACCACGAAGCAAATATTTCCTCGAAACAACTGACACTCCACAGACGAAAAAAAGACGACGTCCTCAGTGTAAAAATCTACATACCAATGCCAGTTCTTCCTCCTCTGTTCTCGCTCGTAATCGTAAAACAAAAGAAGATCGAAAAGACACTACAGTGTGGTGAATCATATTGCTTCCCTCTCTTAAGTCTTTACAAAACGATGTCTAAATCTAGACAGAAAAGTATCAAATTTCTGGTGACTTTTTCTTTTTAATGAAAATTAACAAACTTTCTCAAACTGAAACTTACAGATTGTAATGTATGTCACAGTGACCACTACAGTCTGCACGCACAGGAAATCTGGTAAAATCACATGTAAAACCTGATCAAACCCGTTTTTCTTAGAACTGCGTTTTCCGAGCTAAGCCGTTCTTCCACAGAACACCACACTTGTAAACGAGAATACGAACATGAGCCCCCGAATAATAATAACGCTCGCTTTATGTGCACCTGGTCATGGATTCAAGTCCATTGGGGGAATCCATTGAACAGAGTTGTTCGGCTCACAATACCAAACAATTGTAGGTTCCGTCCTTGGAAGTTCAGGACGCAAGTAACATTTACAAAAGGATTGTAAGAAGGAAGCAAAATCTCATAATACAATTCCCTGTAGGTATTATCAAGACTATACTGGAGACTTTTCTCGCAGTGTTCCCATGCCTGGCGCTCTGAGGTGCAGTCAGCCTCCTACCAAATTGAGTACCGGAGTGTCCTTGGTACTCCTGGGCTCCTTGGGAAGATAAAGGCGGTCGAGCGTGGGACTGACCACCCCACCTCAGTACCGGTCAAGAAAATGTGGAGCGCTACCTCCACATCCCCCATGCGCCGTTCACGGCGCGTGCGTATCGCACAGGGGATAGCTTTACCTTTACCTTATAGGTAACTGTACTCGAAATTGACTTGCAACCATATTAGTGAGAAGAATGAAAGAGTTTCAACAGCTATTAAAGATTCCACTCACAATGTCTTAACTATCATATGACTTATCTCAGAAGCCAACACAATGTTCTGATATTTACATCTTAAACTATTTCTTAAACACAATGAACTCGAGCGCACGCGATATACATAATGAACTCAAAGGCGTATAACGTACATCTCAAAACAAAGCAACTGAGTTACGGTGCTGGATGGAAAAAGTACAGGGTCATCGAAAAAGAACATCGGGATTATAAAAGCTTGTTACTCAGAAAACACTGAATATATTAAAGTGATTCCAGTCTTAACTGAAGAGATTGCAATGTAAGTTTCGGAAACACAAATGAAGCTTCCCGCGGCCTCCCACCCCATTATAGTGACTGAGTTAGTACGACAATATATATTTTAAGACTTTTTATTGGGACTTAACAAAAGGAATCACCGTGATGAAGTTGCAAAAATTGTAGATGGTGTGTAACGTGGCCTTACATTTGAGGTGACTCCATAGCATTTCCCTCAAATTCACTGATTGTGATATTTTTTATTTACAATTAAGAACAAGTACAATTCATTCTATCATGTATTTGTGTATCCTACGGCACTACCTATCTGACTACTTTGATTTACTGGCACCTGCATAGATCTAGGGCTTTTGCATATAATGGTTGCACATAATGAAAAACAAAAAGAAGTGAAAATTGCCCAGTGTATTCTACACTTTAAACAAGTTCCTGTTGTCATATGCGCTTCAATTTGCAGAACCTGTAAATTGGAGAAGTTTCTTGGTAGTTTCCTTACTTTGAAACCAAATTTAATTTAAGTGCAACAATTATTTATGAAATTAGAGCAATTAGTGGTGAAGATACAAGCATTTTCTTCATCTAGTGTGTGTGCTTGTGATATAAGTGATAAATCAAAAAAAAAAAAAACTATTTTTATAGTGTCTATCTGTTAAAGAAAATAACAATCACAGGTGGTGAAGGTGCATTTACATGGAATGACCCTAATTCAAATGAACAATGGACCCTACAACAGTATTTCACTCGTGTGATGTTACTTAAAACCTTTAACCCTCGCGCGAACGAACGCCAAGTTACGGACAAAATGTTATAAAGAAAACTGCATAGATGAAGCGGGTTATTGGGGTTCAATTTGTTCAAATTAAAACCGTAGTATGCGCGGAATGTGAGTTATGAGAATTAACTTTGAAGTTATCTGAAAAACATTAGTGACATCCGATGATCGGTATCAAGTCTTTTACACTTACTTTACAGTAAGAGCACTCCTGGTACCAAAATGTTTTAATAGAATCCACACGTGGAAGTGTTAATAACATTCACATGTACAGGCAGCCTCGGTTACAGTATTTGTACAAAGCTTTTGTAAGTATTTGATGTCCCTATTTTAAAGATAAATACTGAAACGAATACGAATACAATAGGTGAGGTAAAGCTTGTTTCAGTTGGGAATGCATTTAATGTGATCAAAACATTCGTGTTTACCTATGCGAATGATCCTCGGAAGCAGTGTTTCCAATGCAGAATATGATTCGAAAACTGTATCAGGTCTTCATGAATTAGAAAAGACTTACATGTTAGTTGATTTTCTAATAAAAAGGCATGCTGAAGAGGATTTATTTTCCATATTTTTAATGGAGGATGCATGAAGCAACGTACGTCAGAAATTGGTCTTATTCGTCTCGAAAGGGTAGTGCGAAGTCTATATCTGATCTAACATATTGTGTCGGACATTGTCCATTGTCGTTCTTTTGAGATAAACACGACGTTTCAAGAGGTTAGCATGCCGTAGTAGTAACCGAAATGTGATGAGTTCGAATCCCGTTCATGTGAATTGAAGAGAAAAAGCTCAAAGTATAATCACAACCGAGTTGGCTTAGTATTCGGGAGGTCGTGAGTTCAGTTCCAGCAACCGACCATGCTGACAGGTTGTTTATTTAGAGTTTTTCTTCAGTCACACAAGGCAAATGATGGGATCGTACCTTCAACTTAGGCTCTGACCATTACCTTCCTGCATCCTTTCCCTCCCCATTACTGACGCGAGCCTTAGATGTGAAGGCCATAAGGGAAAGATTATAATGACCAATAGCAAAATAATCTTGTTCGTTATACATTCTGCCACCGCTTGAGTGCATAGGCAGAACAAGACAGTGACGGTACACTCTAATAAATTCAATTAATGGAAATACTGACCTTCATTAACATGAGCATTGTAACCAGACCAGGACAGGGTGGGGAAGATGTCGGTCGGGTTCTACTTTGTAAGTATCATCCCAGCATTTGCCTGATGTGACTGAAGAAAAAACCTGAAAAATACTCAGTCAAAATGGGCGTCCGCTGGGGTAGATCCCAGGATCTTCCGATTGCTAAGCCGACGCTCTATTGAGCTACAATCGCTAGGTATAACCTACACTATTCGTTAATCTCATGAATACTTAATATTAAAACAAATACGTTTTTCGTTATTGCATTGAAAATAAACGGATTTCAGGTTTATTTTGCATTTCTACTCGCTTCAGTACATACCAACACACAAGATACTAGCACTCCAACACGGCGTGATATCTCGCGCTCACCAGCTAAGCCCTGATCAGGGGATTCTGGCAGACCCCCCCCCCCCCCCCCCCCAATGGAAGGTGTCACCCGTCGTAATCGTCGAACACACACCTTTAAAATATTTACTGTTAAATAATTTATTGAAGCCCAGCAAATTCTACTCACCCTTATCTTTGTTTTGGCTTTACTTTCCCTTAAAACTATAAATCATCGCAGAATCCCTGGCCCTATACACAAAACACATCCTCTTCCCGAACAGAAATAAGTTGCTGATGATTGGTCTACAGAATAACGTTTAATGCACTCTTCAGCTGGTTCAACCGGAACAAGAGAAAAACTTACGTCAGGTTTTTTACCAACTGTTTACATTTAACAAAGAAATACAAAGGCAACCCTACCTATACAACTACTTTATACAGATTTTTTTTCTGTTCGTTGTCATTTTGTATGGTGCGTCTATTCTCTCTCCTTGTTTTCTTTAATCCCCGAAGCAATCGACCGCGAAAGGGAAGCATTCATAGTTCGTAAAAATATATGCTTCAATGCTCTTTTCACAATTAGTTTTTCAACATTTTGACCAAAACAGCTACCATAATGTTCGTATTCCCTTTCAAATTATTATTATCCGTTCGTAACTGGGCGATTAAGCAGGAGAACGTAGAAACCTACATAACAAAACGCTTCAGGCCTTGTATAATAATTCACACGAAACTTCTTCAGTTAATACCACTGCATTCACTATTAGACTGGCAGTAAGTCTGTGTCTGCTGATACGTTAGTTCGCGGTTTGACCACCGAGGTCACCTCAATTGGGAACTGAAAACAGCTGTACAATCGTCACTTATTTTGTACTATAAACAATTTAAATAGTAGTGACTAGCCTATACGATCTATGTTTTTTAACAAGTATGATGACTATCATCTGAACTATCAGGCAAAAGTGATTATAGAAAAACTTATTGCGAGAGCCTTAACGGTATCTAAAAAAAGCATTCTATTTGAATCAACAAGACAAAAACACCACGCACAGGATAAATTAGAACTCACACAGAACTTCAAAACAGCAACTAATCTGAATTAGTACTAAAAGAAAAACTGTCCTATTACCTACTAATAATTTATGTACTTTCTTTACCTAGCGCGCTCACACATTACACACACTCACACGTCATTTCTTAAATGCGACCAAGCCTTTGGCGAAACGCCGCCACCTATTTTGTGTGTGCGTGAAGTTTCCTTTCACCTTTCAATATTTCCAATAACGCACCTAACATTTTTTTCTACTTTATTTTATATTATTTCTACGAAGACACAAATACGCAGTGATATACGACAGCCTTCTAAATCTTCACGAGTGATCTTTTCACACACATATACTAACCTGGGAGCCAGTATTTATAGTAGCCTTTCGCATTTTTAACTTCAGGAGGTAATTTATCTTCTGCACATTTTATTTCTTGTAAACAAAAGATATCAGGATCTTCATGTTCAATGAAATTGTGGCCATTTTTCTGAAACAATAATTTGTAGTTATTACCACGAATTTGGAAACACTACTAACTTCAACAAAAACAAAACATCACACAACTAACTTGAATAAAGAAATAAAATTGTACGACGAAATTCAGTGTCCTATGTATCCATAAACCTAATTTTTAAATCTATTTCGTCGACTATAGTGTGTACCAAGTATTACAGAATTTGCTATTTTTTAACTTTGATTCAGCCATGTTAGTGAACCAGTTGTTCCTTCTTCTGCAAACATGAAAATTTTAAATAAAGACATTTTTAACTACGCACAGAACGCAAGTGTATCAAAAAAGGACTCGCCTTTAAGTTTAACGCTGGGTAATAATAGACTTTCAATACACGAAGCTTTTCGCCCCTAGGTTGAGGGGGCAAGAAGTTTCACGTACTGGAAATTTCATCCTGACATTACTTCTTGATCACTGTTGCTTGAACACTGCTTTAATGTGCTTACTTTTCTTGGGAGAGGCCTTGGTATATCTTTCGATTTTGAAAGTTCGTTTATTTGTATATTTCTGAATCGTGATCCTTCCTCAAAAGATCTTACTTTCTTAGAGAAAGGCACCTTTTGCATCTGATATATTATTTATGGTTATGTTAAGCGACGATCGAAGCTCTTCAATAAGATAACAATTTCTTTCTTTGTCAATGTATCCTCAAAAACTGTACTTTCCTTACATTTTCTCGAATAAATTCTTCTGTTTCTAAAAATGTAATTTTCAAACTAGCCGTTGTTATCTCCTGCACTTGTATTCGGTTTTCCACCTAGTCTGCACTTTCACCAACGTCAGTTGACGAATTGACTTGCTTGATCTGGAAACTAATCACTTCTAGTTTGCCTCGTATCTCTCTTCCGCATGAATTTATCTCGTTTCTCATCTCTGTGGGGAGACGTACACAGTCTCCTTCTGATTTGCTTATTTCATGAGAAATAGTTTTAAAACTTGAATCTCGTTGCTATTTGTTTCGCTCAAACTTAGGTAGTATTATCTGTAAGAAGGAATCGTATTCCTCGCTTCTCGAATCATTATCTTTATTAGCCCTCCCTTTAGCTCTAGCTACATGTGTAGCCTCATTACCGAGTACTTCGGAAATCCTATTCTTGTTTTCATTAATCATATTTGTTGATATGAAAGACGTATTATCAAATCTTATAGTTGAAATTCTTAATAAAAATCTCATTAACTTGCACACAAACTAATAGTTTGTTAACAGAATTCAGACACGTTTAAAAATTACTTGCGAGCAATTACGAAATATCTTTAATTCCAATCTATTCGATGTGCCAAAGCTGCGGACGACTCTTGAAAGGTACGTTAATCATCCTTTATGAGTATTTCTGAAAGTACGTTTCCAAAAACATGCGATAGATCAGCTGTTGCTATTAACTCACCGAAAAGATTTTGCTTACACAATCTATTGTGCATACAAAAATGCATTAAAATCATATTACCGTAACATACACTTAATAAAAGAAAATTATTTTCTCTTTTAAACGTAAATAATCTTATTTCTAGTTGAATTATATCTTTTAACATCAGCATTTGTACAGAAACTTCATAGATTCGTGTCTATGGCACAAATCTGACCTCAAGTAGCTATTTGTAATTTTACCAGTTTCGCTCGGGAGACTAATATCTAACTATAAACCTTGATCCAATGCTGGAAACAACAAACTGTTATTTTCGATTTTACCATTTACTCATCTTTACACCTTTCCAGAACGCAAAATTATTTCTTTAGTCACACCTCAAACCTGGCAATACCTGTTTCACTCTGATAGCTGCTTGGAGTAATAAATAAATAAATTAAAAAAATAAAAAAAAAAAACCACACCTGATGGTGACAACCTATGAACATGGCAAAATGCCGAAATTTGAGGTATTTGATTTGGGAGGAATTTATATTTGTTACAAAAATACCAGAAGTGTCTCCATATTGTTATCGGTGTTATGAAACAATCATAAATACTGTAATGTACAATATGTGACAAATTTGAAATACCCATAGTTAAGGAAATATGATGTTCAGTTAAACGAAAAATAATATACGCATGTGTTTGAGAAGTGGCTTAAGTAACTCCCTTGAAAACTGAAAATAAGTTTGTTCAATGACAAGCCTAAATTGACATACAGTTTGTGTTACATGTCATGGAACTTCACAACCATCTCTTTGTTGCAATTTCAAAGACATGTTAAAAAGTTAATTTGATGTCTGCATCTTGCAGTGGAACTGTAGGCACTTCATATCAGATCTGGAGGCGATACTTTGAATCTTCGCTACTACTTATATTTTTCACTTCAAAAATTTCCGTTACTAGCGCTTCATTGACATTAGTACTGAATACATAAGTTATTAGTTATCAAAACGAAAGTTTGAGAGTTTTTGGTCCGGTTGTGTTCATACATTACTGAAGACTTGTTATATAACTTTAAAAATAAAAGTGAAATACACATTTTGATGTATTGTGTACCTTATATTTTAAATATCTATTAATCTGAGTCGAAAGAAGAGTGTTACAAGTAGGCATATTCTGAAAACTTTTTCTTAGAACGCAAGTGAAAGTACAAGATTAAATTTGCAACACGTAAGAGCTGTACTGAGCTTCAATACATACACATCTTATTGTATTATGGATAATAGATCTAGCTATTTCTTGCTGTATTAAGTGTAACTTCAAATGACCTCAGTGTTACTTGTCGGATACGGCCACAAAGTCCCAATAACATATAACTTTATTACTGGAAAGAACTGACCTCAAACAACAACAGCCCAAGTTGAAACACTCGCAAAACGAAGCTTTTCTGCAGTGACAATATAGCTAGAAATTATAATTACAATAGTTCTCAAGCATAAATGACCCAGACCACAAACCTCACTTGACCCTATATCTGACCATAACTTTTGAACTTCCAAATGTTTTCTTTTTACCTTGTTCATTGTATTTTCACTCATTATTCTTGTTATCATTATTACTTCCCCCTTTCTTCTCCAGTCTCGTTTCTCTTTTATAAAGCACCTTCCCAACATCCTGTTACAGCTATCTACCACTGAGGTTCTGTATTTTCTACTGATAACCTTACATACCCCCCCCAACTCATATGACCTGGTTACCCCGATCTTCCATCGTTCTACAGATAAGTCCATCCTCGTAATTTTTTACTCTCGAACTTTTACGAATAATTTCAGAATGGAGGGACCGACTTTTCTACAGTTTCCTATAACAATACGACTTAGGAATGACCAAATCGGGACACCGGAGTCAAGTCTTTCAGAATAACGGATTAAAAAGAGGATATTACTGCTATCCGGCTCATCTGATATTTCTTTTAGATTATCCATTAGATAACGGATAATGCGTCATCGAGATTTTTGAACATTCTTATTATATTTTCTTTCTGTTCAAGAAAACTGCTCAAATATGTCAATTCACTCCAGAGTTGCCAAAAGAAATTCTGAATTCACCTATAACAAGTCTAAGGAATTAATAAGTCTTAACATCCACTGGACTTCGTCGGGCGGTTAAAAGGTAATACTTAACAGAGAAGTTGTGGACAGGAGTAGATTGGCCACGAGGCAATAACATGGCGGGAAGTGGGTATGTGACGTCATCTGGTTGACAGAGATTTTTTACGAGTGGTCTCGCAACATCTGCTAAGATGGATCCATTCCGTCACCGTCACCAGGGGACGTTACATGCCCAATTCCCACCACGTGCTCGCTTCGTGACCAGTCTGCTCTCGACTACCTTTGAACCACCTGACGAAGTCCTGTGTACTGTACAGAATATTATGGATTTTGGTGTGTCCTACGTTATTTTATTTTATTCTGCGACTTTTCTTTCAGCTCCGCCACTGTATACCATAATATAAAATCTACTTATGTGTATGTGTATTAAAGTATTCTACTTTTTGAAAATATTTTATTCTTCTGGCAAATTATTTGTCATAGTTTTGGATACTTAACTCTTTATTAAAGGCAATGTATTAGTATTATTTAAGAACAATCTATTAATGGCATTTTACGCTCTTTGTCTCTGATCTTTTTGTGCCTCACCACCTAGGTTCTAGCTATGACAATACACCTAATATATACAAATGTAAACTATTTTCCAACATGGCTACCAAGTGGTAAAATTCCACGCAGAGGTATTCAAGGGCGACTTTGTTTCATAACGATATACCAACTGGCAGAAAAACAGATTTAAAAATTGCGATCAAAATAAAAAATACATTTTTAATGTGGTTAATACCTTGAGGGTAGTGACCTATTATAAATGAAAAACAAAAAATGTATGGAATAGATTCAGCCGTTGAAATGATGTGCGTTTTGTTTTTTGCATGAACTAATAAATATGAAGAGTCCCCTACCATCTCTTATATACAAATTTACTTAGAAAAGAAGAAACTGTTAAGAATCCTACCTTCACCCATGCTCTAATCCCATCAACATTCCATGACGAAACCTTCAGATTCCAACGTTTGCCATCTGGTGTGGTTTTCTTATTAGAAAAGTCCAAAGAAGCATAATCACTACTAGCTTTGTTTAACAACGTTCCAGACTTCTTTGCCGTCGGTGCACCTTTCCCTGCCTTCTTCGTATCTTTACTGTTTCCTTTAGCATCATCATCACTTTCCGAATCTCCTGCCTCGAACTTTTTGGTTCCTTTTCCCTTTGCTTTGCCTTTCGTTGTTGCTGGCTTTGAATCATCGTCGGAGAGATCATCGTCCTCACTATCAGTAGCTGCTTTCTTTTTTTTACTAGGCTTACTTTTTGTCTTCTTCGGGCCATCATCATCTGACTGGTCACTATCTACCTCCTCTTTCTGTTTTCTTTTGGTACCAGTGGTAGTCTTCTTTGGATTCTTCTCTTCTTCCCCTTCAAAGTCACTGCCACTATCACTCTCTACTTCCATTTTCTTTCTGGGTTTTGCAGATTTCCTAGGTTTTGCAGACTGTTTGGTTTCCTGAAAACACTTTAATTATTACATAAATATAATAACAGAACTATAAGAAAAATAAAAAGTGTATCAATATTCTAAATGTAAGTAAAATATACACGCTCAATATTATGAAGTAAAGAACATATGGTTAAAATCAATGAAATAGGAGGCACATGTCAAAAAACAGGGCCAATATTTTTTTAACAAGAAAATGATAGAAGAAGAAATTTATTACGGTTGATAAACAAGTACATATCTTGGCTATTTTTCGACGTAGTCAGCGTGCACCTCCAGACATTTCTGGTCTCGTAGCACAAGCTTCCGCATACCCTCTGTGTAAAAATCTGCCGCCTGAGAGTGCAGCCAGTCCAGAACTGATGTCTTAAGTACTTCACTATCGTTGAAACACTTCGATACAAGCCACTTTTTCAGGTGAAGAAAAATAAAAAAATCGTTGGGTTCAAGTTCGGGGCTGTAAGAGGGATGATTGAATAGTTCCCGTTAACGCGTTCCACCAAATTCTCCGACTGAACACTAGACTTCCGCTACGCTCATCGTCATGAACATTTGAACGCACTTCCCGAAACTCTCTGCATCATTGCCTGATTCCCTTCACTCATTACTGTCGGTACGTAAATGGCACAAAATTGTCGATTGATGTCAGCTCCATTCTGTCCTTAGGTGTTCAGAAATCGTATGACAGATCTCACTTCACATTTGGCGGGATTTTGTATTACGGCAGCCATTTCACCTTACTGCTTACTCCACTCTGACGATGCTATCTCTGTTGCAAGCACGGAATACTAGGGCATGTTCCTGCACATGCTGAACTTAGTCAGTGTTGCCAATTCCGCATAAAAAATTATCGGCCCTTTTTCTGACATGCGCCTCGTAGTACAGAAAAACTACTAATTATCGAATTACTTTGTTTTCAGATTTCTTAAGCTTTATAATTAGTCACAGTGTGTAATGTGTCCTGTGCGGTCTGGAATGTTTGTTGTGATTACGTTTAAACTATTCTCTAATACTTTCATGGTGGCGAGAGAGACCGTATTTACAATAGTTACTTTAAGCGAACGCAGAAGCTTCCAGTTCCAGTAATATGTTTACTTATTTATTCCCTCTGTACTGACTTACAATGTTAAGGCCTGTGTCTTAGCTGTTAGTATAACATGCGTCACAAGTCTCATAACATAATAAATAAAATTAATATAGAAATCCTCTACACAATAATAACACTAGGTCTTGAGAACTGTACAAAGTTCAAACTGAAATCTATTCACGTTTGAGATACATTTGATATGTGCAGGTACTCTCTTATTAAACATCTAAATACAATCTACATAAATATAATTGGCGGACGCGAGAATACATTTTTGAATGACTGTGTACAAGTTATTTGTCTGACGGCTATAATGTGAATAAATATCCGTTTTGGTTTCGATAAATACCTAATTATTTTGTGCAACAAATACTGCCTTCTATATGTAGAAGCTTGGTAATGTGAGGATATTCTGGGAGTTGAAAAAATTCGTTTGCAGACTGAATTTCTTTTCAATCCGTAAATTATTTTTAGCGCTCTTTTTTGTAGCCAAAATGTACTTGAGAACTCACAGGACTATCCCCACCTTATGGTGCTCAAATTAAGCATGAAATAGAATTCTGAGTACTATATTATTAAGATGATGATATACGTTGTTACGGTCATTTTAACCTATAAAGGGCGTAAGAAAGATGACAAATTACTGTTCAGACTTGTTATATAATCGCCATAGGTTCGAGTATCATTTAATGTTACACCTAACAGTTTAGTTGAGTTGAATTAATATATGAGTAAGTTATTTATGTTGACCTGGAAAATGGACAAAAATCGATGTTTTATCTGTGTTCATCGTTTTCGAAATAAACACTTCTTCGGAAGGATACGCAGCAAGAATAAGGGTTAAAAAGATAAGACTAACTGACGGAGACAGCAGAAATGCCAAATTTGGTTGTGGAAACGAAACACTACTGATATAATAACGTTTTGTAACCCGATGTGGAAAATGTTGCCAATTACCTAACCTTATATTAATAACGGGAACAGGACAAATGATTTGGATAAGTATTAATTATCCTCTGACAGTCTTCGTCTGGTCGACTGAACACAAATTTTAGAGAGCAGCGGAAACGTAGTCACACATACCGGAGCATACAGGACACATTAAATGTAATTATAATACAGTTTAGCTTCTTGCGCTGTGGTAATTTATAAATTGTTTAAGTTTGTTTGTCTTAAGTTTGTATGAAGGAACTGTGTAGCATCATTCAAATACATTAATTCCAAAATAGACATCATACAGGTATATAATCCTAAATTATTTAATACTGATGAAGTAGGAAAGGACTCACACTCACACTACAGACAAGCAAAACCCCTTTTCAAAATAACAAAATGAATTGTATATTAAAAAAACTAAAACACATTACGTACTATTATAAAACTTTACATAGCAGCCAAGGCTGCAACGAAAAAAAAAAAAAAAAAAAAAACATTTAATCAATTTTAAATCCACGAACAGGATTACAAAATAAAGAAAGAGGATCATTAAAATATACATTAGGAACCAAACTCAAGGCTCAGCCTTATCAATTTATTATTATTGTTAACACAGTCATAACACTAAATACGAGAATGGTTTACTCATGATTAGTAGGCACTTTCGATTTTTATTTTCCCTTACCTTTCCAAGTTCTCCAGGTCTATTTGACACATTCTTTTGGTTGGACAACTGGATCATCTGATCAAGATACTTAAATTTTATTTGTTTCGTTAAATATAAAAAAAAAGGAAGAAAGAAGACAGACAGACATGGTGCAAGTATCAACAAACGTCACAACAACAAATTAGGCGACGTTTCGAACTTCGTTGGCGTAGGCTCTCGTCAGTTTCTGACTATTCCGTTTCATGCTTTGAATAGGGGGTTATTAAGAATACAACTTTCCCATGATCTCTTGCACAAAAACACGTATCATATTTCCGGCAAACTACCAGCTCATATATCTGGTAAATAACGTTCTTATGGCTTACGCAAGAATAATTTGCGGTGTTATTATCGAGATAGAATGAAAAGCATTTCTTTGATCTCATTTCCCCAGCGTTCAGTTCTCGGGGGAAATGTTTCAAGTGGGTAATTGTCTGTGGATGAAAGGATTTAACAATTTATAAAATATAACAAAAACACCACTCCGTATGCAACAAGAATTTCGTTGGAGAATATGAACCGATACCACGTTCCCTTCACCCACGCATTTTTAGGGGTCCATGACGCTTGGGTGCAGAAACAGTTTACTAAATAGGTTAACCTACCTACATATGTTATAATGTATTTCGTAACTAAGAGTCCGCATGTTTAGGCACAAACAACATGGAAATAGGCACTGAATTCAGGCACCAGAAATTTCGAATAAGGTCAGAAAATGCAACTGAACTCGTAAAACTTCCACAAATAATTTGGTAAAAAACTAACATAGTAAAATTTGTGCACATCACGCAGAATTTGTCTTTATCGGTTGAAAAAGGACTATTCTCGCAAATTTTTGTTCTAACGGAAGAATGTAATGGCTATGTTTTGCCGATTTTGTGTCTCCTCCCAAATAAACTAAGATTATTTAGTATTATCTAATCAAAATGGCCTACTCTTGTACTCTTCAACCTGAATAAATCTCTCTGGATTTTGAAGTAGCACTATTTCAAGAAGAAATTCGTGACGTTCAGTTGTTTCACTGCCTCTTTTACTTGACAAGGAATATGAATAAGAAGCTAGCAAGCAAATCCCTGGTCTGCAAGTACAGATCAGACCCAGAATTTGCACTGAAAGCCAGGGTGAAGATTTCTTTAGCATTAGTTCCCATAAGTACATTGAATAAAGCATTTGATGCTCTAGTTGCTGTTTTGCCAGCATAACTGTTACCTGTCGCTGATTGGTTTGAGGATAATTATTTAGGTGAGTATGCTGTATAATAATTTATTCACTATTAAACAGTTTCCTGCATAAATAGTTCTCTGAGAGTTGCACTATTACCAGTGGATCTTGGGAAATTAAAATAACAAACTTGTTCATTTAGTAAATGGAAATAAATAGAAATATTATGAAGTTTTCTACATATTGCCTTAGTATTCAAATATTAGGGACAGGTCTGCCAAATTCAATACGTTCGAGAGCTAGTGGGTGCGAATATTTTAAGAACTAGAGAAATGACCCTGAAATACAAGGCATGGTGAGGCATATTTTGGAAAGAAAGGGAAATCGTTCCTTGTTATTATTACTGCTTTTAATTTACTGCAGGACGAATAAATAGGAACGGCATACGAATTCGCGGATGAAATAGTTCAGTCATGGAATGATAAAGTAATAGTGAACATAAGACAAAATAAATTATTCAATATCTATAGAAGATTTCACTGTTTAGTTCTTGTTTCACTGTTGATTCCTTTCCAATATTTCTGTTGCAAATACGTAGCAATGGACAGTAATGTAATGTTATGAACAGCAATGAAGTTATGAATATGCGAAATGCCTATTCCTTTACGTTAGAGATGATATAAATATAATTTGACAGAAGTTTATTTTGGGGTGTCATAGGCTGTCTACAGCAAATTTTAGTTTGCTTATTCTGACTATTTCAATGTGCAGGGCCTATAAATGTCTATATTTATGAAATCTAAAAAACAACTTTCTACACAGGTTTTTATTTTCTTTTTCATTTCTTTTCAACCGGTAGAGACAATTTCTCCTTGATGTGCGGAAACTTTGCTGTGTTTAAGGTGTTAGTCTAGTTATTGCCAAATTATTTGTGGAAGTTTTACAAGTTCAGTCCCATTTTTTATTTTATTTTATTCGACATTTCTAGTGCTTATTTTTCTGATTTTAGTGCCTAAACATCCAGCCTAAAAAAAATATGAAGTCTCACAGTTCTTACCAATTTGCTTAATATCTGGTGTAGTAAAAAGTAATCCATTATTTTGCCAATAGATGGCTTCAGTGATCTGTATCTCGCGTTGTATAAGTCCGATCGGGTTCAACGAGATGGCGTTCAAACGATGAGATTGCGTACTACAAACACTGTTCAGATAGTTGTGATGAGTTGACTCAGTGTTGTGTGAGCGCGCGTCAAAATGGACACTAGCAAAGAGAAAATACGCTATATTTTACAGTTTTTCCTCGATAAAGGCGAAAACGCAAGCCAGGCGGCTGCAAATGTGAATAGTGTTTATGGTCCTGATACTGTAACAGCCAATCACGCGCAATTTTGGTTTCGTCGATTCCGTGCCGGTAATTTTGACGTCAAAGATGTACCACGCACTGGAAGGCCAAGTGTCGAAAATGTCGATAAAATCATGGACATTGTCGCGTCCGACCGTCATGTAAGCACTGTTTCGATTGCCCAAGAGCTAAACATTGCACAAAAAACCGTGTGGAACCATTTGTATAAGGCTGGATACACAAAGAAGCTTGATGTCTGGGTGCCACACGAGTTAACGCAAAAAACCCTCATGGACCGAATTTCCATCTGCGAATCGCTGCTGAATCGCAACAAAAGCGACCCATTTCTGAAGCGGTTGGTGACTGGTAATGAAAAGTGGATCACTTACGACAACGTCACGCGAAAACAGTCGTGGTGGAAGCGCGGTGCGCCGGCGCAAACGGTGCCCAAGCCAGGATTGACGGCCAGGAAGGTTTTGCTGTGTGTTTGGTGGGATTGGCAGGGAATTATCTACTATGAGCTGCTCCCCTACAGCCAAACCCTTAACTCGGAACTATACTGTCAACATTTGGACCGTCTGAAGGCAGCAATCGCCCAGAAGCGCCCAGCTTTGGCCAATAGGAGAGGCATTGTGTTCCACCAGGACAACGCCAGGCCACACACATCGATAGTAACTCGCCAGAAGCTCCGGGAGCTTGGTTGGGAGGTTCTTATGCATCCACCTTATAGTCCGGACCTGGCACCGAGTGATTACCATCTGTTCCTGTCCATGGCGAACACGTTTGCTGGTGAAAAATTCGCTTCAAGAGAGGCTTGTGAAAATCGACTGTCTCAATTTTTTGCCAATAGGGACAAGGACTTCTATGAGAGTGAGAGAGGCATCATGATATTACCTTCCAAATGGCAACACGTTATCGAACAAAACGGCGCATATGTGACCTAAATCGGATCATTCTAACTATGGTAAGTCACGCCTTCAATGTCATGCAAAAATAATGGATTACTTTTTACTACACCATATATTTGGAACAGTCGAAAAATATGGAGAATGGACTGAAGGATGGGTATACGTTTTTTGGACGTATGCATCAAATTTTGAATTTATTTATTTATGACAGACATATTAGACTCCGGGCTGGATAGTGTGAGGGTAGAATATTGGAAGGCAGACGGCCAGGGTCTAGTTAGTAGGTACCATCACAGCATTTGACTGGTATAACAGGAAAAACCTGTGGGGAATGGGCGGCTGCTGGGACCATCTGATTGCTAAGCCAACCCTCTCTTACTGAGCTACGATCGTTCAGTATATGCCTCGAACGGTGCGACGTAAGTGAAAGTTGCTATCAGGAAGGAACTTCGCATACTATCACCGTGATTTTCAGCTGGCTAAATATGGTTAGGCTCTTCTAAATCCACAACATACTTATTTGATTTCTTGTGTTGTTCTAGCTGGTTTGGCACAGACCACAAACATGAACAATCTTAATTTTTAAAATTTCCGCGCTTTAAACATTCGCCATAAATTAAGTATTTAATGTACTTGGTTGTAACTTGAACATATTCTAACGACAGGTAAGGAAAATTTACTCCGAATATTGCTTATACTCAGGGAATTTAAGAGCATATTGAAGGTTTTTTAAATACCTTTTCTCCCCTTATTCGCGTTACTATCAACAATCTTCATGTGCCCATATACCTGATCAAAGTGCGTAAAGGTCATTCCACGTAAATTCAACACACCTTCTCTGATATTTTCCATGTCAAAGCTTTGCTTTTATATACTTAAGATAAAATTAAATAATTACTGAGCAAAGCAATACGTTTTAATTAAAAACTAAAAACGTGTAACAGTTTCACGAACTAACCAACTACTTGGCTTAGTCAGATACACTGTCACTTTCTTTGAAATTTATTAGTTTAAACCTACAAAACCCTAATTAAATATTTTTTTTCACTTGAGAAAACCGGGGGTAGAGGAAAGTATGCAGGAAGAAGTCGGTCAGAGCCTAAGTTCAAGGTACTATCCCAATATTCGCGTGGTGTAACAGAAGACACTCTGGGTCAACTTTATGAATAAATTTTGTATAAGAAGTAAAATTATGTAGGCGGAGTGAAGTTCAGCGAAGTAGTTTTCAAGAAATAAAGACATCAAAGGTGCCTACGGTATAAAAGCACGTTATATCTGTTTGAAACGCAGCTTTTAGTTCAGGATTCTGCTCTCTCTTAACTGGCGGTAAGTTTTAATGCCGGGTGGCGTATTTCGGACAAGATGAGTATTTGACAGAAGTGATTTTTTGAATATCAATGGTCATTACATCACATGTGCAATAAAAAAAAAAAAAAAAAACGAACTTGAGTCCTAACCTCCACCGAACCAATGGTCACTAACAGTAGCGAAGCATGGAGATAAACAAGGTAGACAGTGTCTACACACTTTTTAAAAAAATGCATTATTTATTCTTTTGTTTTTACTGGTAATAAGCGTTGATTTGATTTAGCTATTTTATCACTGACATAGCAGCTACTTTCATCTTATAATACACTCTTGTTATGTGTTTGACAATAAAGCAAATAATAGTATACAACAATACTAATATAAAACATTGCAAACGCTTTTGCTAGTTCAAAAATGGAAGATTAGTTTGCTCGCGCTGTACATGGCGCTCGGGCTGAACTGCGATCGGAGGTAACTGGAAGCAACGACATACACACCAAGTAAGAGAAACTTGAACTCTAGACAGACTTGCAAGTCTCTCTCTTGGCTTCTGCTTTCGACTTCGAGCTGGGTCGTGTAGTCATTCATATATATATATATATATATATATATATATAAATCACAGCCATATTCAATCCACTAGTGGATGAGGCCTCTCCCCGAAGGGAGGAGTTGGTCTACTCCTCCCACGCTGACCAGACGGTTTGGGAGAGGAGAGCCGAAGCTCTCACTGTGATCGCCACTGTCTTTTATTCACAGCAGCTCCCCAATTGTCCTCATGATGCTGGGTCAACACCGAAATTTTTAGCCCCCACCGGGAATCGAACCCGGGACCGCTCGCACTGAAGTCGACCGCGCAACCGACTAGGCAACGCAGGAGCTCATATATATATCACTCTGCGAAGACAAGTCTACCCTCGAACGCGCTCCAATGTGCATGTGTGATAGATATCCTCTATGCATCTACAGTGAATACTCAGTGATGGATGTGCACGAGAGGGACTTTCCCGCCCGAATAGCTCTAGTTGTTGAATAACACTTGTAGCGTTGTAGGCATTTTCCTGAAAATTGCTGTGTGTGACAATACATAATGACAACGAAAATATTGAATTTTTAATCAATTTTATTTCTTAATTTTCCCCGGTTGCGGTTCTTGGGTAGAGAGATTTACCATTGAGTCACTCTTACTTGAGTGGGTGCTTCTTGCTTTCAGTGTAGCCAAATTTTAAATTTTGTAACTAAATCCAGGTATTTTGACATCTATTCAACTACTAAAACTTTCCCATGTCAATGTAGAAAAAAATCTGTGAAGTATGTACTTTTGGGCCATTTTAATAAATGAATGGTGTCGGGAGAAAACAAGGAATGTCGATATCTAACGAATTTATACTGTATAACTTATTCTATTGGGTGGAAACTGTCAAAGAACGAAGGGTTAAAACTCATAAATAACCTCAGAAGACAATATTATATATTTGGTGAGAGGAAAAAACATTAAGCCATTAAGGATTTAAAATTTGATATTCGCAAATCTGTTTTGAGATACTCCTTGTTTTTTCCCGACACTCTTCAACTTAAAGACTTCAATACGCCTCGATTCAATTGGCCATAAATGTCTAAAATCCAGAAATATCCATCCCCCAGCCAGGATTCGATCCCAAAGCCTGACACTTCAGACTGCACGACTACTGTGGTCGGTTTGTTGATATAGAATGTCACATTATGCTTATGCCCAAGCAACACAATCGTAAACATTTTTTCCCCTTGGTGGCATAGGATTTTCCGTTTGCATTCGCTGTTTTCAGTTATCTACTGTTTACAATACCATCTGAATTCTGCGGAACTGTACACATGCATTATTTTTTCATGGTGCGTGCATATCTTGTTACGGCGGTTACTTATATGCAGCGTCAAGTACTTTGTGTTGTGTGGATGTGAAATTGTGTTGTAAAAGTGTTTATTGTTGAGTTTAAGTGCTCTGTGTCCTTTTGAAGATGCATAATAGTAAGAAATCGAGTTAGATGGTTACATTGCTGATAAAGAAAAAAGGCTACTGCGTAATATAGAAGAACACGGGAATATTTGTTTTACTTTTGACTTTTTCTTGTTCCACATTGTCCACCCATTTATCTCACGCTTCGCCACTGGTCACTATTCTACGTATTAAGAATAAATCGCGTGTGCATTAAAAACAACGAACCTGACTCCCAACCTGCACCTAACCAATGGTCACTATTTTATTACAGTAAATCGCGTGTAATAAAAAAAAATGGATTAACTTCCAAAGTTAGTCGTCCGTTCCTAGTTTGAATATTTTGCTCGTTTATGTGGTTAAGGAGAGCGGAAATTGTGTTTATTATATTGTATAAGCGGTGATGAACATGGAACTATTTGAAAGCTGTGGGAAAGTAACGAGCACTTATATTGTGAACATGGCTACAGGTGTACAGGAACGTTGCCCTGGATGTGAGTTAACAGTATTACAGCATGTGAAACAATACGGTGATACTGAGGAAAATCTCTGAAACTCTAACAACAAATTGCAAAAAGTGTGGTAAGCTTTGTTCCGACGAAAAGAACTGTGACGTATAGGAGAACAAAAAGTATAAAGATACATGACCGCACCTAACTTTACCTAACCTCCACTTTCCCATGGTCAGTAATTTAAGTCTATGAAAATGCAATTATTAATAATAACCGTTCCCTCCCGCGCGGTACACGAACGAAACAAAATCAGTGAACTGACCGTAAAAATTGACGATTTATAATTTTTCGTAGGTTTTTAGTCGAAAACCAGGCGGATGACCAACTTCGGAGAAATCCCCCCCCAAAAAAACTGATTCCTAACCTCCATCTAACAAATGGTCACTAATGGTTATCGTAATTACTCAATCACTCTCTGGGATCTGCGACCACTGAAACAGTCACCACACTGACTCCAATGAGATTTTCACGGTTCTAGATATATATAGTAGTCAAGTGCAGATGATCAAGAAATACCGGTAAAACGAATTTCTGGTCGAAGCGCAAAATTATGCCTGACAAGTTGCACTGTCTACATGAAAATAAGCACAGGGAGAGTACATTGCTGTTCATAGTACAGAGTAATGCTTTACGCTTTAGGTAAACTTTCTAAATCTGTTGTTTTGCTACGACAGGAGATAACAATTGTTACACTCGCATGAAAATATTATTACGTACCTTGCGGGGCGCTGATTTTACCCTTGGCATTGTATTATTCTCTAGTTCGAAATAGAGGTAGGCCTGCGACCGGGCTCTCTCCTTTGCACGTGTCAGAAGTCAAAATCGCAGTTTAACAAGCTGCAATCAGTCAACTATTCACGATTCTCGTGGTCTGATTAGTTACTGGTGCCACAAATAAAATATAGTTTAGGAAAAAAAATTTGTAATGAATGTTTGATTTTCTTTTCCTGGCCCACCTCCTAACCTACAACATTTTCCACTACAACTTGCATCCGCGCCACGGTGATATTGATTGATCTTTTTTTCTAAAACAAATAGTTCCCGCGGAATAAACGTGAACAGTGAATGTGTCATTTAAGAACAACCTAACCTGGTCAAAATAATCCTATTGTAGATTACATCTGTAGTTGTTTATAACGTCAAGGCAATTCGAAGTAAGGCCCAAACCTAAATGCTTCCTTTCCTTCCTTTTGATGAGAAACCAAAAGAGTCAAGGAAAGGAACCTTGGAAGGAGTGTAGAAAAGGAAGCATTTTGGACGATGTACACTTGGCAAATATAGCGACATCTTTAAAATGCGTAAACAACTGTGCAGTGGGTGGCGGGATAGGAGTAGTGGTTGTGATATCGTAGGCAAACAACCCCAATTGAAAAAGCACGAATAATTAGAAACGCAAACAACTATACAAACAGTACGCAAACAGTTGTACTAGTTTTGCAAGATGCTTTGATTGCGTGAGCTTTCCCCTCTGCTTCGCTCGAGGGGTATTGCACGGCTCGTATTCTTAAGTCAATGATTTACATGGTCTTATTCAATGACGCCAATTAGGGGGCAGGGGTGCTTTCCCCTCCTCCCCTACCCGGAGAAAATGATACTATTACTAATATGGCACAATATGTGGGGATCATGTCAGTCAAAAAAAAGAAAGCAGTATGTGTATGGGTGGTCTTTGCACCCCCCCAAAAAAATAATCCAGTCATATTCCTTATTCATTACCTGTACCCAGGGGTGGAATGGAGGGTATACGCGGGTACACGCCGTGTACCCACCTAATAGTATAAATCACAGCGTGTACCCACCTCAGTGCATAAATATAAAGGAACGTGTTCCCAAATCCGGATTTTTATTGAGCAGCGTGTACCCCCCAAAAATCTTACCATTCCAGCCCTGCCTGTACCGACCAGTAAGCAGGTCTTTCATTACAATTGCAATTCTTCACGTTCTTCTCCTTGAAAGACTTTCCAGGGAACAGCTACACATAAATGTTTCAGTGCTTTTTGTAAGTTGTATTATTACATAAATCAGCGAAAGATTTCAAAGTGTTCCAAATGCAGTGCAAAAGAAATGATACCAAAGAAATTATCAACAACGTGATGCGTGCAACAAATTGCTGGAATGTTTACAGAGTAACTGCATATTATTTGAAATCAATTTTGTGACATTTTATATTCCTCAATAGGACAATAAATAGTTTGTCCAGTAAACGATATGAACAAGAAGAATTATCCTGAATATCCGCATATATCCAGTTTTGATGACGGAATACAGCTGCACTTTTCATTATTAATGCACATTGCACATAAGATGGATACTGCTCACCGTTGTCCCGTGGCTAGGCTCGTGAAATTCTGTAAAACTCGAAGCGGACGTAGTTCAGTTGGTACAGCGCAGAGATTCCGAAAGTAATTTGTTTGCGGGGGTGTAAAGCCAGGGGGGGCATGCACGGTTTCTATCGATTTTTGATAGTATAAATTTTAAAGTTTAGAGTTCTCTAGAAAATTTGGGAGTGACACCCTAACAGGGGGTCTGGGAGAGAGCGTTAGATTCTCATTCAGGAGGTCCTATGTTCGATACCAGCGACCGACCATGCGACAGGTTTTTCCACGGATTTTCTTCAGTCACATCCGGCAAATGCCGGATGATACCTTCAACTTAGGCTCTGGTCGACTCCTTCTCTTCCTGACCATCCTGGCTGAAGTTTTCCAGTTTTTCTTCAGTCACGTCAAGGAAATGCCTGGATGGTCCCTTCAACTTAGGCCTTGGCCCTACCCGCATCCTTAACCTCCCCTGACCCAGGCTGAGCCTTAGATGACTGAAAGTAATAATTAAACTTCAAGTTCGAACTTCACGGGCGACCATCCTGTCAGATTTTCCAGGGTTTCCCTCTTTACTAAGGGAATACCGGAATGGCACGTAAGTAAGATCCTGACCGCTACCTTTCTCATTCTTTCCTTTACCATATGCCGGTCCGATTTAAAGTTGCTCAAAGTTCTACTTCAATTCAATTCAACAAGAGACAATCCAACGTGATATTTAAAAAAAAAAACAGTAATACATCAGATCATTTATTGTAGTATTTTCCTATCTTGTACACAAGAGTAGAAGAAAATGGACCGCACCACATACAGCGTCTACTAAGAATAGTGCTTTAGCAAAACTTCTTTTGATTTTGAAACTATCATCCCCAACAACGCAAGATGACGCTTACCTAAAATAAATGCTTTCTTCCCCTGTAAATTTTCTTGTTTTTTAAAAAGTATTGCTGCAAATAACAACAGAATCTTTAAAATACCACAAAAGAATAAACAAACAATGAAAGGAACGACTGACTAACAACTCCATTGATACAATGGAAGGAACAACAGAATGCAAGTTGCTAATCCCGCGGGACTACCCTCCCCACACCATCGGTTTCAACGCGAGGTCACTTCCTCTCTGCGCAATGCTTTCTTCATCCGTCAATTCATAGGTGGCGCTAGTTTCTATATGAAACAATTGAACGCTAAAGGGTACGAAGGATGGACTGCATGTATCCTTCGCCGAAGGAGGCAAAAAAAGTCACAAGGAAAGGAAAAGACGTTATATGATCAGTCCTTAAGATGGCCGACCTTCCGGTAGGAAAGGAAATAGGAGATGAAGGGTGTATTTAGGATGCAGCTTAAGTATCGGGACAAGGACGCCGATTTCTATGTAACTTTCGGGGTGGGGGAACTTTCATATATGTGTTTTGTTGCCAGATAAGGATCTAAGAAGGCACATCAATGATCTTAATACAAATTCAATTCAGATGTGGCCAAATATTTTATATTAATAAAAAATACATATGGTAGGTTTTTTTTGGGGGGAGCGCCTTAATTTTTATTTGTTTATTTACATCATGGAGCAATAAATTTGCCATAGATATAGTCAAAATAAAAATACAGTGCGATACAAAATAAGCAGACTAATAGACACCAGATAAAATTAACAGTATATAGCCCAACTAAAATTATAAGAACCATTACAATGTCAAGTCTAGTATGGTGATTAATCGTTGTACAATTTAGAGACATGGAGCCTTATATAGCTTTCTCCAGAGATTTGAAGAATTTCTCTATTTCGTTTAAATCATATTTTTCGCATTCAATCAGAATTCTTTTGACTTGGTCGTCAAATTTTTTAATATTAAGACATTTCAGGGAGGAAGGTAATAAATTTAAAAATTTAAAGCCAATATAATCGAAAGCTTCATGGACAATTCCAAGTCTTCTTCCAGGTAATGAAATGAAATATTTATTTCTAGTATTATAAATATGAAAAGAAGAAGCCGTTTTATATTTGGTTATATATTTTTTGCATATAAAAGACATCGATGCACAAATAAACATCCAGATGTCAGAATTCCTAGTTTCTTAAATACTCCCCTACAAGATCCATTTGTATATAGGCCCGCCACAGTTCTTACGGCCTTTTTCTGCCACACAAAGACATCGTGGGAACCCGTGGAATTTCCCCAAAGAAGTATGCCATACGATATTACGGAATGAATCGTGGCAAAATATACCATCCCCAAGTAATTTTGTGATAGAGTATCTTTAAGCCTAGATATACGTTTTTGTTAATTTTCTTGCATAGTTCTTTTGTATGAATTCTCCAGCCAAACTTCGGGACTAAATGAATTCCCAGAAGTTTGACTGATTTTGCATCATTGAAAGTTAGCAGGCCGTTATTTAGTGAGAATAATATATTTTCCGTTTTAGTATTGAGAAGGAAATCATTTTCATTATACCAAGACTTAGTCATTTGAGGCCTTTATTAACTTATCCAGATCTGTTCACTGGATATGATAGTCGTATCGTCTGCAAAAAGTATAGACTCACAAGGGACATTACATGAGAAATCATTCATATATACCAAAAACAAAAAGGACCCAGTAGTGATCCCTGATGCACACCCTTGTTCACAAGTAAGGTTTTAGATAATTTATCGGAGACTCTGACCAATTGTCTCCTGTCAATCAAATAAGTTTGAATTAGGGTCAAGTCCTTGCCTGAGATGCCCATAGTGTACAACTATTTTAATAGTATACGAAGAGAAATCATATCAAAAAGTCTACTTAGGTCAAGCCCAGAATGGTACTAGATTTGTATACATGTGTACTTCAAAACTTGTATAGATTTGTTCAACAATTTTTATTAAGGCATCCGTCGTGGATCTGCCAGAGCGAAACCCAAATTGGTTCTCACAGAGGAGATTATTAGTCTCAAAATATGAAACTAATTGCTTTACCATATTTTTTCAATAATTTTGGAAAATATCTACTGCAATGTTTAGTTAATTGCCACTGCATTGTTTAGTTTATTTGAGTTTGGTACTGTTACGGAATAATTTGTTATTTGGTAGGTAGAACAGGTAAAGCAATGAAAGGATTGGTGTGTTTTTTTACTTTTTATTAAAAAATACGTACAAAGCTTGTAAAGTTAATAAAAAAGAGTTTTTTTGTACAAAACTGTGGAGGATTAATTTTGAGGTACAAAGTATTTAATTACTATTTTTATAAGTCTTTTTGGTTACAGTTGACGTTGGCCCAAGCAACGGGCCTGTTGCCTGGCAGTAGTCGGTCCAAATACTGGGTTGCTATCTGTCAGAGAAAGGAAGTTGGAGAGTTTAATTTCGTAGCAGATTTCGAATTAGGGAGTTTGCCTATTCTGTAGCAGATTAGGCGGTAAGTAAAGATGGCCTATTCCGTAGCGGATTTGACCAAGGTGAGGGAAGAGGAGATGTGGACGTGACTCTTTTTGGAGGCAGAATAGTGCCGCTTGAAGCTGCTCGACGCCTTCTATTTTGTTCTGGTACGCTGATTTTGTAGTTCCAGTCGTTGTCCACATTATTGGCTGTTTTTGGTTGCTGTTGTTGGCTCCTTTTGTCTTTTACTACTACTATTTGTTTACAAGTAGAAGCACGCGTTTTTACTTATACGACGTTCTTAGTTTATCACTACATGTTTGTAAACAATAAGCACGTCTTCTTATACACACTTTGTTGCATAATTTACGTCACTTTACAATATTATAGTATATATGTGGGGCTTAGAAGCAAAAGCTGCAATCTCCATTCCAGAAAATTTTATGGGAGAGCCAAGAGAATTTTTGTTGGTAAGTATAATAGTATATGGGTACTTTTTTCTTGTGGTTTCTCAGGGGGGAAAAATACAAAATAGACAACGAATTAGGGCTTTACCTTCATTAGACACTTTAATGTATACAATTCTATCAAAATCTCGGTTCCCCCCCCCAAAAAAAAATATGGAGGTTGCTGCTTTTGCTTCTAAGCTCCACATGTATAGTCAATATGAAGGCTTCCCCAGGCCGAGCTATTACAGAATTTAACTATGTTTGTATAACGTTAAAAAAAAGTTCACTATAACATCCCAAATAGAACATCCACGTCGGCCGATATGGGCATATTGGAATTTACGACATCGATCGATATCGTTCAACGATATGGGCCTCATATTGGATGGCAAACATCTTCGCCAATATTGGTCAACGATATTGATCGACATAGTTCGACATCGATAATCGACATTGCTCAATTTCGGGTATCGACCGTTCAATATCGGTAATTGACATTGTGAACATAATGTAATTCTGATTTTTTTCTTTACTATTTTTAAAAACGAATCCCATTTCTAGGTAGATTTCGAAGAAAAATCTACCTATTGGGATCGGTAAGATATCTATGTATATATATAATAATAAATCACAGCCATATTCAATCCACTAGTGGATGAGGCCTCTCTACGAAGGGAGGAGTTGGTATACTGCTCCCACGCTGACCAGAAGGGTTGGGAGAGGAGAGCCGAAGCTCTCACTGTGATCGCCACTGTATTCTATTCACAGAAGCTCCCCAATTGTCCTCACGATGCTGGGTCAACACCGAAATTTTTGAGCCCCCACCGGGAATCAAACCCGGGACCGCTCGCACTAAAGTCGAGCGCGCTACCGACTAGGCTACGCAGA
>JAGDQP010010193.1:0-56624 GCA_022664845.1 Lepisma saccharinum
CTCAATTTTATCGTACCAGTATTATCTACCCATAGAAAAGCAAAACCTTTTTCTCCTTTAACTTTCCTAGCTTGACTAAGAATACTCTTTCTGTAGCTCGTAAGACTCTGATTAATGTACACAGTTTGATTAGTTTTGAAACCTAAATGAACTGTATTTAAATTTATCTTAACTTTTCGTCTCTCCAAAACTTTCTCCTTATCAACTCTTCTTACAAACCTTACAATAACCCCACTTTCTGCCTTATTTGGAAACTGTTTCAATCTATGACATACATCAATTTGTTCATCTTTGAGTTCAATGTCTAAAGACTTTGCTACATTTTTCACAACGTTATACATGTTTTCATTTTGCGCTTTCGGAACACCATATATTTCAAGGCTATTTCTCCTATTGTTCAAGTTCATCTAACTGGAGCCGGGTTTCATGCAATTGTTTCTTCAAATACACATTTTCTTCAGTCAGCGCTTCTATTTTAGCTATACAGGTGTTTAACGTTTCAGATTGTTTCTTAACAAGGTCTGCATTTTCATCCAATTTCTGGTGAGCAAGGTCAAGGGATTTACCTAACGCACGCTCTGTTTCCTTATGGGATTTGCGTAAGCTTTCCATTTCAACTTTTAAATCCTGCATTAGTTTATACACTTTCGCTAAAGATGGCAACTCTGTGGCTGTTACGTTTTCGTCATGCGAACTAGATCTTCCGAGTTTAGTACAGTCTTTACAACGCCACGACTGATTTATCGACTTCATAAATTCGACATCAGTTTTTTTCAGTTCCGCACATTTTAAATGGCACAGCTTAAAGCAGTCCGAACACTGAATTTTTGAGATGTCCTGTCATGAAACAGATTTTTCACATTCAATACACGAACTCATTCTCATACGATGTATGGTGCTCCACTTCGTTATATCTATGAACTGGCACAATATTTACTGCAATTTTTAACGTTAACAGTTAATATTGAAGAATCACACAAATCTAATATATTTGCATATTTTGTTTCACTTTCACTCTACGCGATTATGAAAAACAAAATGCAGTTGCTTCGATATATCGAAATTTCCGATCACCTTAATCAGTAATTTAAATTAGGATCTGGTACTTGTGTATTTTAAACGGACTCATCAGTTCGATTTATCGAAATCTTTCGACTTGCAGAATCACTTAAAAGTAAAAGGAGCTGGCACTATTGATATTATTCATTTGTTTGTTTACATTCGATACGTAATGTATGCACTACACAAAATTGATTCATATTTATGCACTCCAGTTGCACCAAAAGTCACTTCAATAGTAAATAGATGAAATAAAAGTACTTATAGTAACATCGCACAACAGTTTATACGGCCAGGACAAAGATTACCAGGAAAAAATCCAGAAATTTGACGGAGCACAATCTCCACTTCCTCACCTACGCATTACAGTGTTGCCAGATTACTACTAACTAACTACTAACTACTACTAGATTACTACAGATTACTACTATAACTACTTATTGAAACTCCGACAATGTAACAAGCTCAAGCCCGTTACTTTGTCTTTTCCTTTTATTTTTCTTTGTTTTCTTTTTCTCCGGACATCTATAATGTAAAATTAAAGCAGAAATCATTATAAAATAAACAAAATAATAATAAAGACAAATATATAGAAGTTTTTATCACTACTGGGAGGAGACCCTTGATTCCTCTAGGAAACCGATTGGCATGGACACGTAATATACAATCCATAGGCCTCTACCTTCCTGTCTCGGAACCTGTTAGTATTCTCTGTCTCACAGTAAAAACCCCTTTTCTTATCAGAAGACGACCTCAACTTTCCCCCATTATGAACCGCGTGCCTCACGTCAATGTTTCCGACGTTGCCGTACTTCAAGCGCTCCTCTCTCTGCCGCAAGTAAAAACCTAACTGTGCTGTTTCAAAATAAGAAGGAAAGGTCTGTAAAGGGGAGCAGGAGAAAGTCCATTCCTGTCATTTAAAGTTTGGCAATAACGTTTTCCATTCTTCAGCAGCTGTACAGTGGGTCGGAAATGATGATTTATGACTGAAGCGGTTTGTCCTTTTGATCAAGAATTTCAAGGAAAATGGTTCCCAAGAGACGCGACAAAGAATATCTACAAAACTGCTCATTATCTTTTACCTCATCTTTGTTTGGCGAAAAAACTTGAATCTGGTACTGACGTGAATTTCTAAAATGTTAAACTAAACGAGAAGAACCTGCCATTCACTGAACTCAAATCCGGAAATCAGTTTCTATCTGGGCCTATCTGTTTTAGGTGAAATGCCAACCTACTTCACAGACACACGGGGGCTGCTAAAAAGAAAGAAACTGAGAGCAAGTGTGATGAATAACATTTTCCCTTCTTTATTCTTTCTTGAAAAAAAAAATAAAAAACACTAGCCCGCGTTCCAGGCGCCCGGACAGACGGATAAAAATAAGATTGAAAGAAAAGCTGAAGATTTCTTAGGGAAAACAAAACTACTCGTGTGGGATCAGAATCACTTGCTTATCGTAGGCTGAATGAATGTTTTGGTTTAGCTTCCTTTTAAATAAAAAGAAGACAATATGAGGAAAGGTAAGGAGAAAAAGAGAAAAACAGTGGCACCTACAGACTAAAAAAACAACAAAAAAGGCTATGATTGTTTGTGTCGAAGGACTCAAGTAATGATGAAAATTTTCCGGAAATTTTTTAAATGGAAAATTTTCCGATTTATAAAGTATTTTCCAACTGTTCCTACATTGTTGCTGTACCTACATACATGAAAATATACTATAGTTTCATAAAATGAAAATTTTCCGTTTGATGAAAAGGTTTTCCATTTGTTCCAACGTTGTTGCTGTACCTACATACATGAAAAATACGGTAGTCCTTTTTCTTATTTTTTGTTAAACTTTTCTTTATAAGGAATGCTAATGTATTTTTTCATTAAATAAAATCTAAGATGTATTTACTTTCCCTGAACTTGGCACACACAAAAAAACACCATGTACATTTTTCATTATCAAGTATGTAATATTTGAGCTTCCGCGTGGTGCCGGGTATAGTACACCCACGGGTTTTGTTGTAGCTCAGTGGCTCCAGTTATAAGTTGCTATTGGAAAATTATAATTTGCTGTTATTCAGTCAATTTTATACCTTAATGTAGAGTTTATACTTGAAAGTAGATATTTGTTTTGAACGGAAAATTTTGTGGAAAAATATAGCGGAAAATTTTCTACCTCACATCACTAGACTCAATGTTGTTTATACATTTCTCCTACTGCCTTGAGGCTTCGTGGAAGGGGTGGAAAGTCCGCAGACAAAGAAATCGTAGCGCCCTCTTTGAATAGTTGGTTGTTTCGCCTAAGTGTCGGTCGACCTTAACAAAGCCTATTTCTGGAGATCGGAAATATCTTTGACCTTCCAAATATCAATTAAAATGCTTTTGTATAAGTTGTTACAAGAGTCTGGACATCAATGAAGTAAGCGAATCAGTCTGTCACTTACCCTCTTCTGGATTTTAACTTAGTTCTAGCATTGAAATAATGACGTATTTGTGCCAACATTTAAGTAATTTTCCCGTTTTACACCTTCGTTTCATAGTATTGCTATACTCAACTCCCGTAATCTAGTGGATACAGAAACGGACTCTGGATCGACATCGTAAGGTACGTACGTCCCAGTCCTGCTGTCTGTTATACTTACTGAGCTTTTCTAGTTTCTCACATTTTCTTCAGGCGAATGCCGATATGTAATAACCTAGGCAATGCCTGTCTGCTTCACAATCGTCAAATAAATAGTATTGTTAATGTGGTCCGCTGGAAGGTAATTCTGGCACTGGGTCAACTGGGACGTCCTAGGCTATACTTTGGATAGTTTTAAGTATTTTTCACTTCACCAGTGCACTACGGAATATCACTTCTTAGGACAAATTAAGTGCAAGAATGTTCACACATAACAGTATTCGCAGTGTTTTACATGGTGACATTACACCAAGCTCCAGAATAGGGATTAATGGGGAAATAAAAGGCAAAAACACACGCATAAAATATATATACTTACTTGGACAGAACATCGTTCAATCGCAGCATTGTATCCGAATCCAGGAGAAACTAAAAAGAAAAATGGGAAAACATTAGGAAACTAGTCATCGAAGACATCATAAGCAAGATTATCTATTCATTACAAATTTAGTGACTGTTCTCAATATCCAAAAACCATAATGAACACATACCGGGAGTCCCATTTATCGTGTGCACCATCAAGTGCACTCGTGATTCGGGAATTATTTGTTGCAGAGCTTTAAACAAAAAATAGATTACGTAACTGCATATGTAGATTCTTTTTTTTTTTTTTCAAAACCAGTACTGTACAATAGGAGGGTAAACTTAAAAACTTCGAATAGCAATTGGGGTAACTATTTACTTCTTTCGAATAACCGCTAAAACCCTCTAGGTCCCTTGATACTGATCTTATATTCCCAATTTGTCGTCCGTCGGCCCGCAATTTTTAAATAGGGAACTGCTAGGGCTACGAAGGTGGTTGATTTGTCGTTGAAAAGGTCTAAGGAAAGAGAGATAAAAGCAGCCAGAATCGTCTTGATTTGATCCAGTGGGTAAGTGTTGCTAAACCATTTTTTAATTTCAGTTTTTCAAATTGCTTTTTTTTTTTTTTCGTTAGAACAATCTGCATCAAAATTGGCATACACATTATTCGACACAAGAGAAAAAACTGTGGGTGTTATCTTCTCTAAGGATCCCAGTTATCAGTCTTGCCAACCAGTGTTAAAAAAGTATCTCATTAACCTCAAGATTCAGAGATGTGGTTCAGGTGTCGTTGAAAAGCTCTCGGTCAAACTAGCTCAAAGCCACCGCAAGTCTTCAGAGGGAACCGCATTTGTCAGTGCTTCCAACAGCTCTAAAAGTATACTAAATTTTTAATTCCCTTCCATACAGTCGCACATATCAGCACCAAATTTAGCATAATTATTATCTGACAAAAGAGAAAAATACTGTGGGCATTCCCGTCCTTAAGCACCCAGTCGTCAGTGTTGCCAACTGATTATATAAAAATGAATGTTTATGTGCCTGAGATGCTATCAAGGGACCGGACCGAGCCTTCGCGATTATGACGAGAATTGAAGTACTAACTTGTGTTGATAATTATTAGTGTTTGAGAGTCACAACAGCTAATTGTTACAGGGTCAATATTAGGTCACCAACTTCGTTAATTGTCAATAACTCAGAACTCTTTGGTATAAACATTAAAACAGATCATAAAAGTTAATATGGAGAATTCAAAACTGTCGTACTTATGAATTACTGATGATGGAGGTCAGCTTACAAGTGGGTATTTTGTTGGAAACATTCCCTAAATACTAATCAATTTTTACAGAAAATCAGTCAGGTCGTTTTTGCCGTTTGGGAGATACAGAGATAACAACGTTCAAATTTATATTATCTAGTATTGCCATTCTTCCAAATGGTAGAAATTATCAAATTGATTTTCTGTAAAAATGTTTATAACTAAGCAAAGTTTCCAACAAAATGAATATTTAACCCACATTTTATTCACAATTTTAATCCCATTCTCCTTACACATAATTTCTATACTTGACTATAAAGTGAGAAGTGAAAACACTAATCCACCACCACCACGAATAACAATATCATCATCATCATCGGGGCCATGGTGGCTCAGTTGACCTCCTCTCGTGCTACGGGTCATCGAATTGATACCTGCTCATGCCATGTGGGCGTTGTGGTGGACAAAAGCCGTGTGCGTGGGTTTTCTCGGGGTGCTCCTGTTTCCTCCCACTTTCTTCATTCCACCAATTCATCCCATCATCACCCATACGGCTGGAGCCATAGTTGCCTAAAGGCCTTAAAATAAATTCTAAATCATCATCCAATTATTATGGCAAACAAACGCCTCTAATTACTTAACGCAGTACTACCTGGGGTCATTCGCAGAATAATAATAAAATATGTTTTGTCACTCATAGGGTGAACATAGTTATTACAATACATAATGAGCACAATAAAATAGCTTATGAGGGTAATTCCAAAAGATTCCGGCCTGACTAACTTTTAGAGGTAGTAGAAAGAAAACGCCAGTGTTACTTTTCAATATAACCATCATTTACTTCAATACACTTTTCACATCTTTGAATTAGCATTTGTATACCCATAAAAAAAACAGTCCGAACTTTTGTCTGCAATATAATTCATAACTGCTGCTTTATTTTTCTTCGAAATTTTTCTTCCTTTCAAGTTTTTTTTTTCTTCATATCTGAAAACAGGTAAAAATCGCTCGGCGCAAAATCTGGGCTGTAAAACGAATGAGAAATCTCCTGGATGTGACAGTCCTTCAGCCGCATGGATTGGAGCGTTATCATGCAGTAGGTGAACACTGCAAGTCAGCTTGCCTCGTCTCTTTTCTTTTATAGCCTCTTGGAGTTGGTGTACACGTGAAGCATAGTATGTTGCATTTACGGTTGTATTCCTTTTCTTAAAGTCAATTAAGAGAATCCCAAAAGAGTGTTGCCATGTTCTTCTTGGCGTAGGGAGAGATCTTCGCCTTTCTCGCCGGTGTTTCGCCTGGTTTGTGCCCTTCTTCCATCGATTCCATTTTTGAAAGGCGATCGTGTAGAGAACCACTGTTCCATTCCTGTAACAATGGATTCCAAAACTTATTTGTCATTACCTTGGCAGAGCTCTAAAAACTTGCGGGAATATGTCACACGTTGCTCCTTCTGAACTGAAGAAGTCGTGGCGCGCATCTTGCACTAATCTTCATGAGAAGTTTCTAAATACGGTTGTTAGAGAGTCCCAACCTTGCTGAGATTTCCCTCTCCTTCAGTCGTCTATCATCGAGAAATTCCTCTTCGACAAGAGGCACATTGAACTATCATACTCAGAGCGAAATAAAAATGGTATGAATTTCTCAAATTGTATCAGTTACTTTCAAAAATTAAACGGTTAAAAGTGAAGAGTGCCCATGAAGACTCAAATGAAACTTATTATGAAAAATAGTACGACGGTCTTCCGACTATAGTTTCAGATTTTGTCTCACATTCTCTGTCTTCCATTTAAATCGTGATTTCGAATTTCATCTAAATCATAAAAGATCTTTCTTAATTAGTCGTATATCTATCTCCATGTTCAATATGATATTACAATAATCTACATGATTTCGGACTAATCAACAATATAATATACAAATCATAATAAAAATGTGGGAAATCGGTTTTTTTTCTTCAAGATTTCTCCACACTTTTTATATAATAAGTGTAACATATTTAACAAAATATAGCTTACTATCAACACATACCAATAGATAATGACTTGTGTCTTCATTTCTACTGTCTAGTTATTTTATACGTAAAATAAAAAACAGAATGCATGTTTCATAAAATGTAGAATGAATTCACTCGCAATTTCTGAGAAAATTGAGGTATATTTTGTATTTTCAAAAATAATTTAAACTTATTGATACTTATGATTTGGTGGCATTACTTCCAAGTTTTTAAAATGCTTTTCAAAAATGATGGGAAGTAATTTTTTATAGAAACTGGATTAAATTTTTCAGACTGGTACACACACACAATATTTATGAAAATATTCTACAAACGCTCAATTGTGTTTAGGCATCGTATCAAGTAGGCCTTTTCATGAACTGAATCTTTACTTCATTCGCATAACGTTGTAACAAATCGAACCACATGTGGCAGTGCGTTGCCACGCATAAGTAGGAAATCACCTCAAATAAATTAACAAAAGCGTACAACATGCTTTTATAATATTTCGTTTAAAAAAAAAGTAAACTTTATTTTGTATGGGCCATTCTAGTAACTTTAGACTTCGGCCTGTCACCATTAACGTTCTAGTTAAAATCCACAATCACAAACATCCATGGCCCAGACGGAATTCGAGCCCGGAACCTTCGAGTCGCTGGCTTGGCGACCACACGGCTACCAGGTTGGCATTATATTATTTCGTCAACGTACCGATGAGCTGCACTATGAATTTGGAGAGAGATCTGGGCGGCCAATATTAAATTTCACGACATTGAAATAAATAATTTATTCGGACTGAGGCCAGGAAACAACGCACTATGAGGCAAAGAATTACGTTCTAAACATGAGAGAAAATCGGTTTCCGTATGGCAACATTGGATGCCGAGATTGGGTAGATGCCCGTGATATATGGTTCGAATACCACTGTTGCTTATTTCGCACAAGCGAACATGGCTGTTTACGAAGACCTCTCTGAGGTGCTAACATACGGCTTGGATATGGACGACGATCACAAAAGTAGTGTGTTTTTAATGTAGTGACTTTGTTCGAAACAATTTTCTTTTTCAATCATACTGAAGAATCCTACTAAAGAATTGAATTTGAATTTTATTTATGGTCTAGGCATCTAAGGCTCAGGTTGTGATAGGAGAGACAAAGGGATTCGGGAGGGTGTCGGCCACGGCCTATGTAGAAAGTGCCATCCGCATTTGCATGGTGTGACTGAGGGAAAAACCTCATCCACTGGGATCGAACCCACGACCTCCCGAATGCCACGCCAACATCTACCACTGAGCTACGGCGGCTCGGTTCCTACTAAAGAATTTTAAATGTTCTCAAAACTCACCTAGAAATTTTGTTGCATAATGTAGATAATTACTTAGCCTAACTTTCGGTTCAAATTCTACACGTTTTCAAATTTAAAAAAAAAAATTCTCACTCCCACATCATTTTCAAGGCCAATTTTATCGAGTTATGACATTCAAAGTATGTGAAAAAGTTCGACTTGAAAATGATTATAAATGGGAATATAGAGATTTTACACAGAATTAGCTGATATACCCGCCCGTTGGTGTAAGGTGAATAAAATGTTGTCAACATTGGCAGCTGGGACCATTTATAAAATAATAAGTCCAATTTTAAAATTAGCAACACTGACGACTATACTACACAGAATATCTCCATGACCTGTACCAGTAGCTAAATGCCAAGTTTGATGCTGATACGGAAAAAGGTATGGGAGTAATTTGAAATAGTATGTTTTTTAGATTGGGTGGCAACACTAACAACGTCGCGCTCCGTGAGTACCTCTATGATCTGTCCAAGTACATAACGCACATTCATACAAAATGTGGTGTAAACTAATGGACGCGTGTAAATTTGTACAAGTAAAGACATTTATATAAATTAAATTTTAAAATAGCTCAGCAAGTCTGGTAACTGAGCTGCTTGTGGACGGGTACCCCCACAGTATTTTTCTATTGTGTTAAATAATGATTACGCAAAGTGCTGATACGTCCAACGGTTTGGAAACAATTTGAAATATATGCATTTTTGAAAAATGTGGCAACACTGACACCTGTAACCCGAATACCTTTATGACCTGGCTGATATACCAAGTCATAGATGCAAAATTTTGTAAAAATCCATGCACGCATGCAGAGGTTTGTATAAGTAACATATGAACAAACTTTCAATTTTATTTAGAAAGAAAACCACAAACTTTTTGATTCACCCGATATTACCATATTTACGCGATTTTAAAACGCACTTTTCTTTTATTTTTTCTTCCACAAAATCTAGGTGCGTCTTAGATTTGATTTTCTCGTGCCGAAATTCAAACCCCAAGTCTTTATCCCAAAACGTAAGGAAAATATGATGCTTCAAAGTTAGCAAGAAAAGCGCTTAGGATTTCATTTCCTCCTACCAAATTTAAATGCTGGAAATTTATTTTAGGCTGAAACACAATACGAAATCAAAATCCTTTTTATTTAAATGGGAGTTCTAAGCTTCAGCTGCGATACTGAACTAGTCCTTGGGTAGAAAACTTAATTGGGATGCCTCTCGGTAAGTTCGTTTAAGTTGATTCCTTTTATATTCTATGGTTTTACCACCTTCAAATATTTGTGTAGTACATTATTTTCTATCTTCACCAACAAAAATCCGGGTGCGTCTTGCATTCGAGGGCGCCTTAGAATCGCGTCACTACGATACAAGAAAAATGAAATCACGGCGGCTATGTAATTTAGATGGGTGGGAAAATCGAAGATTATATTCTATCGTGGTTGATTAGCCGGAGGGAAAGAGGCCGTTGGGAAGACCAACGTCATTGGGATGACAATATTAGAAGAAATAATCGAGAGGTAGGTGTTGGTGATGGAAAGTGGCTTTATCTTCCCCAGAATGGAATCAGATGGCGAATATTTTTTACTGTGGTGATGAATTTGAGAACTTTTCAAATTGCTTCCACACTGTGGGATCTATCAGCACCAAACTTGGCATAATCATTATTCAACACAATTACTTTTTTTTTAATTTTCAAAGCCTGTAGAATATGAACCAAAAGCTGGGCGCACATAAAACACCGTTAAGGGTTCTTAGGGTTTAAACCAAATGAAAAAATCAGATTATTAAACAATGGACTTTTTCACAAAATGGCGCCTAAACATGACATTTTTAGTCTCCTACTTAAAATCACTATTACCAGAAAACTACAATATTAGCTATACGAACTCGGGAAAAGTTTCGAGGAAAGTACTTTCACTGGTCTTCAAGGAAATGCTAAAATAAAGAAAGACTTTATATAGGCGCCGAAAAAATTCCGATTGTGACAAATTCGGGATTTTTTCGTAAGTCTCGGAATTTATTCTACACACCATAACTAAACTGTGTCCGAAATACTTCCCATTTCTAATACAACACTTTTATGTCTACTATCCAAAAATAATTAATTTAGGGCAAATCCATGGCAAGTGGTCCAGGAAAGGAATAAATCGTTGCTTAACCATTTTTAAAAAACCTGATTTTTGATGTGCAGTCACCTTACCATGTTGTTAGTTCAAAACAATCACTATTTTAATTTTAGTGACTTTAGATTTCGAGTGGCAGCCATATTTGTTTCGGAAGAGGCACCGCATTTGGCGATGTTGTAAGGGGTTACCGAATCTGAAGTACCTCGGACCTTAGTTGTTCTATCGATGTGGAACAAAAACCAAAATGCTCAGCAAATTGTAAGCTACAAGACTATGTATTAGCCATTATCGTCCATGAAGTATAGCAGGGTGAAAAGTGGGTTTGAAAAAGTAAGTCACTGACGTTAAAAGTTCCGAGCTGAGCAGACGATTTTTGCAAGAAAGGCAAATGATCAGGAAGGTGAGCTTTCCTGGATAAAGAGGTCTGATATAGAAGTGCTCATTCACCAAGTTTCAACCCTTAGATGTGTCCCCCTTTAGTTTCAGATTTGACTATAAGTACCTTTATTATTAACACAGTTATACCTACAAATAAGCATAGGCAGAAGTACGGATAACCGAGAGCTTACTGTATAGACATCATAAATCTATAGGCAGTGGATGAATAACTCACAGAGGGGTTAAGCAAAACATACAAGAACAAGTTTGATCCTGTTAAGAGGCAAACAGAACAAATGTACATGAAAACACAGTTAGCAGGCTGCGTGTTCCAACATGAAGAATCGTGATCAGACATGCAGCAGATGGGAATTCACCACTGGTGCCTCAGTCAGATGCGTACAGCGCAAGGAGACGGTTGTGTTCGTGCAGATCTGTGTATAATTACCGCAGTTCGTTAGTGACAAAATGGAATGTGATGTAGGTAAATTAATTGGTTAAGAATGTCATACTCCCCATGGTCACTTACTGACTGAGACTTACTCACTGACTGATCAAAATTCCTAGGCCAAACTATTGGAGCTAGAAACACCAAATTTCGTATGATTGTACATCATCACTAGTAGGTTAAAAAATATTACAGAATAGGTACAAAGACGCCACCTTGGATCCAAAATGGCCACCCAAAAATCCATTTTTCAAACCACTGAAGCTAGATAAACGAAATATGGTATGAAGGTGTACCATCACGAGTAGGTTACAATAAATGGGGCAAACATCCGCTATGGGGCGCAGTCCCCGGGGGAAGGGGCAGATTGCACCATGAGGGCGCAGTCTCCCTGATAAAGGGAACGCTGCCCCCCAAAACTCCCGAAGTTGAGGGCGAAGCCCCCACGGGGATCTAGGGGCAGCGTCCCCTGCGAAGCAATGCGAGTTCACATAATATATAGTCCCATGGTCACTGACTGACTGACTCACTCACTTACTCACTCTCATCAAAATTCTCAGGTCAAACTACTGGAGCTAGAAACAATAAAGTTGGTATGAAGGCTTATGATCAAGAGTAGGTAAGGGGCAAAGTCCGACATTTTCAAAAAGTCGCCATCTTGGATCCAAAATGGCCGCCAAACCCATTGTTGTATAGAATACACAGTCTAAACCACTGGAGAAACACCAAATTTGGTACAGAGGTATATCATCATTAGTAGATTAAGAAAATATTACAAAATGTATCCAGAGGCAATCTAGGATCCAAAATGGCGGACCCCCAAATCAAGACTTTTGCAACCAGCAAGTTTGCCGTGTGGGTGCGTCTTTACCTTGCCACACTAAATCAGTAGAGCGCTGCGTTTAAGTAATGACGGAAGCATCGGCCTCTGTATGTGGTGAGTACGCAAGGGACGGATTCATGAGCCAGGATTGAATCGTGGAACAAGATGTCCAGTAGGGTGGACCGAAAAAAAACAACACTTTTTTTGAATCCTCTATGTGGATGGGCTAAATTTTTGTCCAAATGGCTTCAATATTATATACAAAAAACTTGAGCTTGGTCGGTCGGCATCTCAAGCTGGCGTCAGACCCCTGCAACTGTGAAAATCGCCCTAAAAATTCCTGGGAAAAAAATATTGAAATTTCTTAATTTTTTAAAAACATTAATTTCACTTAGAAATGGTAGGAATGACCTTAAAATACACTTAGTACTTTTATAAATTTCTTGATACTGACGGAGGTTTTCATGATAATTAAAAAATGTACAGTTATCTCTCGTTCACCAAGAATCGCATCACCGGAGATAGAAACAACACGCCAAATTTATATTATCCGTTGTGCGATACGCGTATTCTTCGACAGCTCTTTGGCAAAAGGTTACCAACGGCTGCTAGAAATCTTCACAACTTCTTCTCTTGCCCATAAATAGTGCCTGAAAACGCCATCTACAGTTGGTAAACTTAACGGCAATGACGCACCACAAAACAGTTGTTGTGGGCATTCAATGGTATTGTGTATTGCACCTGATTGCAGCACCTTATGTAAAGTCATCGCTTCCCAACAAAGAAATCACGAGGCACCAAGACAGTCACTACAAACTACCAGGCACAGAGTCACGAAAAGTAAATCCAAAGCACTGAGTTCACGTATTCTGACCACCTGTTTCACAGCACAACAAAACGAACACTCGCAATTAAGGTACAATGCATATTATTGGTCACTGACACTGACACTTTCACGTGACAAAACGTACAGCAAACTGTTCCAATAAGAAAACTAAGAAATCTTTATCAGACCCAAAAAACTCACCGACAATCACTGCCACGCGCGACATGTTGATTAACACGAAATTATTAATCACAAACTACTGATAAGATGAAGGCGAAGAGCCATTGATCCAGCTGAAATTTTTTGCACGTAATATTGAAGCCATTTGGTCAAAAATTCACCCCATCAACAAAGAGGATTCAAAAAAACTTTTGTTTTTATCTACTGATCTACCCTAATGCCCAGCTTTCACGCCAAACATGATTTCAAATTCAGAACTTCGTTTTCTTGTGTTAACTGTATTACATTACATAATGTGTTCGTTGCATTGTAATAAAACTGTAAAAAACTAATGAAAATTTTAAATTTAAAATAAATACGCTGTTCAGCAGCATGTACACTTTTAATGATTTTAAAACGCAAAAAATAGAATTTTCCCAATTTTCAAGCTCGTTGGGTGGGGGGGGGGCCGCAGAAGATATTATTGAAGTTTGTTGCCATTTTTTACAGTTTATGTAGGGACCGAAACTCAACTTTTATGCACTAGCCGCTTTAAACCTTCAAACTTTCGATCACTTTCTTTTTAAAAATTAAAATGCAAAAAATTGGAAACTTGACAATTGGCAAGCTCGTTGGGGAGGCAGAAGATGTTATTGGATTTGAATGTAATTTTGCACAGTTTATATAGGGACCAAAACACAACTTTGCACACTAGCCGATTCCTATTTTGTAAATTACGATTACTTAAAAATACATGTGCATGTACTCTTGGGTGCCATTCTGTATTATCGCCCAATAGCAATGGAAATAAAAAAACTTCAAAAATATGAAAGAAAATAAGTGAAATAGGACGAATGCTAAGAATCCAATATGGCTGCCGTCGGCCATTTTGTTTAATATGTGCATGTACACTTGCCTACCATTCTGCATTACCGCCCAATAGCAATGGAAAATGAAACAGCTTGAAAACATGAACGACAATAAGGGAAATAAATGAATGATAAGAATCCAGTATGACTGCCGTCGGCCATGTTGAATTTCTAAAACAAGCCTAGAAGCTGATCTTAGCTTTTTTCTGTTAGGTATATCATTCAATATGAATCACATGTTGCGGTTTTTGTATGGGTCAGTGTACTTCGTAAACACACGTAACAAGATCATAAGAAAAATATATAAAACATACATACCTCATTTAGAGCATTACACCAAAACTGTAACGACAAATCTGCTTCGGCAAAGAAGTGGTCCTCATGATTGGGGTAACCTATAAAGATTTATAGGAAAGATTTTACTTATGGATCTGTCAGTAACAAAAACTTTACTCTTTAAATTTATTAACTGACACTACGCAAGAAAACTGTTTATCAAGAAAAAAATACTTCCGTGTAACGACTTTCACATGACGTAATCCTGTATCAGTATTTTTTTACTTTATTTTTATTTATTTTTTCCTTAATCAGCATTAAGTCCCTTGAGTCGATACAAGTAATTGCTTCTTCTTTTATAACAATTTGAATTTTGTACTATTATTAAGTCATTAGGCTTGCATTATTACTTAGTCATGAGGCCTCCAAATATGTTATGGACAGAAACACTAAAAATTAATCAGCCTACGTTTCACCATATTGCTACGAGTCAAGTCAAACAAATATGAAAGTAAACGAAAAAGTGAAACACAGGAAGGTAAAAGTAATCACATTCATAGAAAATGTCTGGTTGAATTTTTTTCTTAAGTCCGAAAGTTGTGCAATTTGCTAACATCTGACAAATATTCGTGCCAAACAAACAAATGGAACATTCATTTTAAACCTGTCCCAAATACTGCCTCAATATTTTCATATTATGCAAACTTGTAAAACTTGAAAAGTGAACACAGAATAGAGAACTATTAATTTTGCCATGTCTATTTTTATTTTCAGCCCAGGCTACAGTTCAAACGGTGACAGAGACAAACGAACCTCCGATTCGGGTGCAGAGTTCTTGATTTCTCTCTCTCTCTCTTTTTTTCTTTCTTTTTTTTCTTATCAAATTATTTTAGAAGAAAATCTAATTCCGAATTTTATGAATAGTTGTGGATGACTTTTATGAATATAAGTCATCAACGTGGCACCAACATCTGACATATTTAAGTTCAGATCTGTATAGTAAAGATGTTCTAAATAATCCATGGTGATGGAGCCAGAATGGGCGACAAAAGCCGTCTCATTGCTAATCCATCTCCCTGAATATGAAATTTATATTCAAACTGAAATATGCTTTTATGTGATACACAATTTAATTAAATTGAATCATTCTTCTGTTTCCAGAGGAGGGAGTTTGTTCTTCGTAAGCTATGTGCACAAGATAGGGACAAATAGATTTGTTACACTTGTCAACCGCATTTATAGATACTAACTTATTATTCGCAGTAACAAATTCTCATACTTGTACTTTGACGTCTTGTTTACAGTGTATTTGAACGTATTAGCACTGGAACTCAATGCAGAGATGAGATATTTGGCCAGAAAATAAGCTGTGTTTCAAACCTGAAACGATTGGTCGAAGAGGCACTTCCTGTTTGTGACAAATACAAACTTCACTGTATTCATTATTAGCACATGAGAGATGATATAGTTGTACCACACATACTGAGACAAGTGTTTCTTCCATTACGACTTCTTATAAATACAACTTTCTTGGCCACAAATTTTCCATCGTCTCATATTATGATTCGTAAATATTCTCAATGTACAGTATTTCCAATTAAACGTCGTAAAACCCACCAATATTCTTACAATAAAATGTAGACCTCACACGACGTAATTGAACAGCACCTACAATTAGCAGGAGACAACTCGAAACCACAATTTTCCCCTTCCAAAACTAGTACAACTGCTCCAATCATCTTCCAAACTGGGTCTTTGTAGAAGTCTTCGAAACTTCGTGAAAACTCCACCTTATAGAGCTTATAATTATATACAGTTTCTGGATGCGGCAGATTTATCTTTTTCAAAGCATTAGGTTCTTTTCTAACATTAACTTTTTCGAACCAACCAAATACAGTTTTCATTTAACAGTGGCACCCACTTTTCACTTCCCCTTAGCAAATATGATGATTTATCACTAATTGATAGTCTCCAGACTTTTAATTAAATTTTTGATGTATTATAGAATTGAGTGACTTTGAATAAAATACATGAAAGAAATTTACACGCACTAAAACCTGAAATCGAGATTACCATCCAAAACAAGCAAGTACTATAAAATCACTCGTACCTACTTGGAACAAATTTGAAAAACACAAAAGCCGAACGGAGAGTACTTACTTGCGAATGAGGTGTTCAATGTTGTATCGAAGAACAACTCGGAAAGAATTCGAAATGAATTTAGCATTTACATGTATGATTTTTGATACAACACTGAAGACCTCGTAGTACTCTCCAGATGGAAGTACGGTCTTCCGTGCCCTACAAAGACATTATTCAATAGTCTAGTTTCCGATGAAGGAAAAACTAGGCATTATAGACAAATTCGCTCTCTAGTAACAAGGTAAAATTTAGGTTTTACTGCCTCCTTGCATTATATTAACACGAATTAAATTAATGGAATTTCACCTGTAATTTTGATCATTATCATTTGAATTTATGTTTATCATCATATTATTTCGTTTCTTGTATTTTACATGTAACACCTAATGTCAGCCCCACAGACAACTTCTTACTGATTATGAAGAATAATATACAGCTCCCGGAATAAACTACAAGAGCATTAAGTATACAGGGTTACGCAAAATAATAATTTAAGTCAATCATCTGGACCTTTCATAACCTCCCATTTTTTATGATCAATTGTGTAATTTCACTGTTAAATTATCTCTGCTCTGCAAGGCTGAACACAGCACTTACCGACACTCTCTCCTTAACTTACTATTTTTATTTTTAACATGCAGTATGTACACTAAACTCCTAGTACACCTTTACTTAACACTTTTTTAACGGGTATAATGATAAACAGTGCCTTGTGTTAAAATTTGATCCTACAGTGAAGTGTTAATGAAATGGAAAAGCATTAGGATTATTGTCCATCCACACTGTTCTACGTACCCTGGGGACAAAAGAGAATAAAGTTGTGATCAGGCCCAAAACTAAAGCGCAGTATAATACGTCCATCATCACATAATGTTTCCTGAAATTAAAAAAAAAAAAAAAAAAAAAAAATGTTCCAGTCTTATTCAATATAAACACATTAGAGCAAATAATTTCAATACATAATGCAAACGAGATTTTAGTTTATAAGAAATAACTGACGAACGAAACAAAATAAAACTGTTAAAAAAATTCATACATTATTCCATCATATCATACCATAGTTTCACTTTACCTTATTCAAACATAGTGTATTTTGTTATTTTTATTTTAGTTCCTTCTCAACACTTGGAAACTTGACTTCTTTCACTTGAAATACTGTTCTTCGTTGAGTTTGCTTATGTAAATAACGTTTAGGATAATATTTTGCCTTACATATATAGTCGCTAATAAAATCCTGAGCCGAGCCGAGAGTTTATTTCTAACGTAATATATGGAAAATGATCGAGTACAAAACAAACACAGAAAAGCATAACTTTCTTAATAAATATAATTTCATGGAAAAGTTGCTTTGTAATGTTGCTGCAACGATGCACTGCCCCAACAATTTGAACTTTCGTGCTGTTGCCAAAGCAAAGAACGACGTGAATCTTGCACTTTGCATACGAATTTCATACCAAGAACATCGTTGCAACACTTTCCTCTTGTAGGACCACATATATTGTGTTGCAACGATGTACTCGACAATAATGTAATAATTTTGGGAAATACAGGTCTTAGCTATATTAAGAAATTTACTGGCAACACTTTTATTTTCAGTGTCTTGTGGGAACAAATACTGGTCTAATAAGTACAGATTTTTTAAACTGAACATTCTTTGCGTTATGTTAATAAGTTTTTTTTTTTTTTTTTTTTTTTTTCAGAAAAAAATGTAAAGTACGATTTAAAAAGAAGAAACTGCCGACATCATTCGTTCAAGTATTCATAATGGTTGTGAAGGGTTTCCACTCTAGATGGTTAAACCAATGAGAGCATAATGTAAATAAATGCATCGCTGATTACTTTTCGAAGTTATGTTAGAAACTGTACAACTAGGCTTTGCTATCATACAAACAGTTTAAATATTAGCTGGTTTTCTTCTTAATTTTTCCGACACTTTCTTCCTCTACTCCTACTTTCTATATACTTATTCATTTAATATTTGTTGGTGTGAGCCCTTAAGGAAGATCACGTTGCACTTGAAAATGTTTAGGAAAGTTCATACGTGATTTAACAAAATACAATGAAGACTTCGATGTCACGCAAGTATCGTCCATATACAACGGGAATTGATTTCCGAAATCACTGAGAGTTGTGGTGTGAAATGAAAGCATTTGAGATCTTGGCCATCCAACTCTTAAGATGATCGATAGTGGAAAGCTACAAGGATTATTATTCCATACAACAATTGGCACATAATACAAAATAACTGGACATAAATAATAGTTTTCATGACTGGAGAAAATATTATATTAATTTATTTTGACAGAACTTACAAGGAATTTCCCATTTCTGCAATCAAAATAACGTGTTTCTGAGAAGGAAATCTCCTTGATTAGGGTTATTATAAAAGAACTGAGACAATAAAAAATGTTACTCAGGTATTTATTATCACATCCGAAGGAAGTAACTCATTTCATTTTGGTGATGAACGATGTATCGCGCTCTCTAAGCCTACAGGCGAAAAATTTTACATGGTGACTCCTCAGGAGAAGCCCTTGTGCGTGCTAAAAATTTGTAAAGCTGAAATCCGCAACTGCTATAAAAACTGTTTTAGTTACGGAATTGAATTTTATTTATGGCCTTTAGGCATCTAAGGCTCAGGCCGTGATAGGGGACGGAAAAGGATTCGGGAAGATGTCGGCCAGGGCCTTTGAAGGTGCAATCTCTGCATTTGCCTGGTGTGACTGAGGAAAAATCCTGGAAAAACCTCAGTCAGGATGTCGGCCACTGGGATTTAACCCAAGACCTCCCGAATGCTATGCCAACGCTCTACTACTGAGCTACGGCGGTTCAGTCTGTTCTAGTTACGTTATAAGAAGGCTTAACTAGGTCACAACAATATTCATCGCTGGCATAAGCATCCGAAAACGAATGCCTGCACGAGGAATGTTCGGGGTACGCTATCCACACTTATCTTCAACAACCTTGGCAGGTGCCTCTTGCCTGTGGATACGCAGGCATTCGCTTCCGGATGCTTATTACAGCGCATGGACATTCCTGCGATATAGAGGAGTCTTCTTATAACGATACCGAAATACACTTGTGCGGCACAAGCAGATTCCAGTTTTGCAAGTTGCAGCACGCAAAGCGCTTTCTCCTAAGATACTGCAATCGGCGCTTCCGACGAATGAGAGTATGATACCTCACACCAACTTTCCGAGTTGTTATTTAAAATGATCAACAATTCACTGGAATATGATATTAAATGTCTGAGTAATAACCATTTACAAGGTTTCAATTATTTTATAATTAACCTGTAGGTATGATAAGTCATTAAATAACATATTCATTTCATGTTAGGAACCTCCCCGGACGCACACTGAGAACTGTTGCTGATAGCACATTACCAATATCTAAATACTACATTTAATTATTTTCTATTTCATGATTCTATCGAAGAAACTTCCACATTTGGATGATCAGAAAGCATGCAGAAATGATTTTTCTTTACATCATTTCTACACCATAACTTGTACCTTTTCTATTACTTGCATTCTTAAATTTACAATTAATGATCTGTAGGAATCCGCGCAAAAGTTACATTATTTGCACCTGCAAAAGCAATTTAATTACAAACAGACTCTTTAATACAACCTTTTTTTTTTTATAATCTTGATATTAGGAAACTATAAATCTTTCTCCTCGCAAAATATCTCAAAAGTTATTAAATTATTGTGCATTATGTATTGGCGTACATGGTTCTTAAATACTTTCTTGCAAGATTATCAAGCCGCACATTGACATTCAACAGTAGTCGAAGCGACATGGAACAGCCTTTTAGCTGAAGTTTCTTCAAAAGTCATAAAATAGTGCCTACAGGCTACAGAAATCTTAATCTAAATGTAGGGTTTGGTGCAGAAATGGTGTAACCCACAAACACATTCTTTTGATGTTTTTGTGTTTTTAAACATTCAAATTCATATAAGATTTGTATGCCAAATGCCTTCAACACTTTTGCTGGGAATAATACTGGGTTTACCATGTACTTTTTTCGGTTCTTTTTTCTAAATAACTTTGTAGTTTGGATTACATCATTTCTGCACCAATCCCCCTCAAAAAATATTGTGTTTTACTCACAAAGGACAATTATTATCTAAAAATAATGCGTACCAAAGTATTGATCCTTGTTTTCTTCGTTCTTTTGGTAAGTAACTTCCACCTTCCTACGGAAGGCTTCATCACGCCAACGACTTTTTTTCTACCTGTTTTACCATTTTATATATTAAAAGAAAGAAAGATAGTCTAAAGTGTTTAACTTTTACTTTAAAATAAAAACGTTTGGACACCATGTTCGGTTCGAACTTACACTTCTTTCTTTCTTTTAATAAATTTGTGTTTCTCGTTTAATTCAATTTTCAAATACACGTAGCCAAATAAAAAAAATAATAGTTCCAGTTCTACATAATAAATTGTCGTTCATCCGATGAAGACTTCCGGATGAAGGTGAAAAGTACTTAGAAAAAGAATTTCCGTTAACGAAGAGAACAGAAATGTACAACGCTTTGGTACATCTTATTTTTAAATCTCAATCATTTAGTAAAAATATCAAAATTACCTGAACCATATGCAAACCGGTAGCCCCTTGATACTTCTGTTTCCATTCAAAAAATTCTTTAAGCAGTAATTCCTTTGCACAATTATCATCAGTTTCCATTGTAAAGAGGTTGAGATAACAAAATTATATAGACATTCCTTAAATAATTAACAACCTTTCAGTAGAACAATGCTCCATCACATTACACCGTAGCCAAGACACTACAAAGGAACAAAAGAGCCATAGTGATATAAACTATTACATATACAATTATGTACTTAAAACACCCAGAAAAATAAATATTGAAAGTTATATAACATTCATACAATCTCCTAGAGTGTCCTTAACATTACCAGGTGAATATCTGGAGGTACAGCAAACATAAACATCGAACATGTTTTCTGTTCCTTCACCTTTTGTGTACACTTCTGGACAGAAAAACTTGGAGAGTCATTCTGAGGGTACGTCCCAATCGTAGGTTTTCAGTTATCCTCAGTACAGTACATTCAAAAGTCATGAAAACAGCTTCGGTAACTGCTGTGTACAGTCGTTTTGATCTCTCTTCACATCTTTACTCTGTTCCTCAAACAATAGTATATCCTGCGTTTAGCTTTATTATAACGAAATCAAAATCTGCACAAAGCAAAATTAACCTTCACAGGTAACTGAACTAAATTCTATCCCACAGAGTAACAGTAAAGGTAATACTCAATTAACTATGATCAAATGAACCAAATCTTTATTAAAATACGTGATCACCAGGCCACCGCATACCAACAAGGTGGGTTTACTGTAGACGACCACCTGAATACATCTAATATGTGTTAAGCAAATATATAAGTGGTCCTCGAGACATAGCTCAACCCACAGAATGCAGAATTCAATATGTATATTATATGTGACCACATGCATTAACAAGAAACATATTTATAAACAGGTATAAAATTATTTTACATACATTTGTCGTTATAAACAACCATCACAGTCTAAAACCAACCACATTTCTATTTTCTAAAGAAAAAAGAGAGGACATTCCAATCTTTTTCTTATTTGGATTGCGCGGACACACACAACATAATTTGCATCTTTGCAAATTCTCCCCCTCCTCTCTAAGAAGAGAACTACTTAATGTTTATCATAATCTTTCATCCAGACTGGCGGTTTACGCTGTCTTTCAGAACGCCTCGAATTCTCTTGATTTTTCAATTGTAGAGCTGCTACAGTTTCACGAATACCCACATTACTGCACCAATCATATGCCGTTGTAACGTAAACCACTGGAATCCACTAGAGGTTTGGCGAAATGCAACTGATGTCTGTGGTTCACTCTCTTGCGCCCCTCAACTTGTACTAAATAGGCGCTGTAGTTCAATCGTCTCACAATAGATCCTTTTAAGTATATAGGTAACTTATTTGCATTATTAATAACCCAGACATCTTAAGCCTTTATTCAAACTATCTGCACTTGTACTTTTGAATAGACCATCTTTAACTAATGTATAATCTGTTCTTGGTTTATACTTGAATATCATATCATTTGGGGATTGATTTTTACCCTTAGTAGGCATACATTTTTAAGTATACAAAATCTCTAGTGACCATCTTCTAACTTCTCGATCACTTCACCTGAGACAATTAACTTTTTACCAAGCGCCTTTTTGATTATTTGAACTCCTTTTTCCGCCAGCCCATTACTGAAAGGCGGGGGCATGGGGGTGAGAGGGCGGCGAGTGTAGAAGGTTGATTCCACGAAGTATGCAAAATCTTTCAAAAATTTACCCGAAAAGTGGTGGCCCCATTGTCGGTCACAATAGTTTTGGGATATTCATAAATATCAAATAATTGGTTTAAACAATCAATTTTTTTCTTCAGTATTGAATGCATACATTACATTAGCGGTGTGGTATGTACCCTTGAGATTTAGGGGGCAGTATTGATAGTGACTGTAAGTGATGAAAATGGAGCAGTTCTACATCTGGGTCTGTTGCATGTATGGTCGTCGGTTTGAAGTGATGGCGTGGAAGAATTCGTACGGACCAATGTTTCCAAGATTAGAGGGATGCTGGAAAACTAATCTCGGTTTGGTGGGGAATACTGAGCTTGTGTCTGGGTCAGATTGCAGAATGTGGAAATGAGACTGTAGGATTTGTTTGACCTTGGTTAGTTTAGGATGGTACTGGGTGATAAGAGCCGGTGGGTTGGAGGTTTGAGTGGATGACGATGCACGGCGAATCTGTCTGGTTACAAGGTTAAGTGGGTACACGGTTGACTACAGCCTCCTGGAGACGTTGTTTGTAAGTTTCAGTAGTAGAGATGGTGGAATTTAGGCGCTGTCCTCTGAGTGCAAAGGGAGAAAGGAATCGCTTTCTTGGTGTGGGTGTAGTGATGGGAACTTGAGTAGTGTAGATAATGCATGTTGTTGATAGGTTTCATGTGAACGGAAGTAGTAAGAGTGTTGTTTTCTAAAGTGATGTCCACGTCACCCTTTTCGGTAGTGGGGACGCCGGGTGGCGTCGTTCACTGGACTGGTGTTTCAATTCCGATTCGTAGGATCTCCCCCATGTTTCGTCACTCATAATAATGCAGTGCAAAAATGCGCGTAATGTTCAAGATGTAAGTGTGCACATTGCCATCGGTGCCACTTTTGCACCTTCGTCAGGACATGCGGTACCTATCTGGCTCAATCTTACGCATGCCGAGATCGTGTGTTAGCATGTGGTACACAGACGCAGACGAACAAGAACAGTCTGTTCATTAGCCAGTTCACTTCATGTTCGAGCAATGTTCGTAGTGGTTCCACATGATGTTGGTCCGTACCCGTTCGAATACGGTCCCCATCTTGTTCTTTGTCTGCTGACTGGCGCCCACCTCGAATGCCGCAGTCTATCTCGCAACCGTAAGATAAAGCAGAACACTGTCACCACACGTCTCACGTAATCCTTTGTGAATCTGACTTGTATTTCGTTCTCGTGTCACCTGTAACTTGATAAACAAACGCTATTCTGCACGGGTAAACATTGTTTAGGGCGGTGAGTCATACTAATCTCACTTTAACAGCGTCCACTGACCACACACACCGTAATACGGGAATACGAACACGTCAACGTGATCGCTAAACTGTCCAGGAACACAATACGTTCGTAATTTGTCTGCGAATCACAGCAGTGTTGACATTTCATTCTAAATGACCCTCGTATATACAATGTGTAAAGAAAAAAAAAGATTGTTAAACATTTGGGGAGGTGAACGCTGACATCAAAACAAGAAAAAGAGTTCATATAAACATGGGTCGAATTCCGCTTCGTTTTCGAGGTACAGGGTTTGCAACTTGGGAGCCCAAAATCGAGTACTTGCAAATGTAATGATGCTTTCGCCATAAAACTTGAACGATGCACTAAAAAAAAAATAGTTTTCGGAAGGTGATTAGCATCGATAAAGTAGATATTAGGAGTTACAAAGTGATGTCATCGGGTGGTCAGTGTTGCCAGCCTGGTGTATTGTTATTTTTTTCAAATGATACTGCATCAGTTTATCACATATTTAGCATCCTCGAGTAATGGTAACATCATATGTGAAGCAGAGAATGCAGTGTTGCTAACTGTAAATTGTATTCCAGGTTAAGTATGAAAAATCGCAATGTTTCTTCAAAAGAAGGGTAAAACTTTCACAGTTTGCAACACTGCGTTGTGTTTAACATATGATGTTTACCAGCACTAGAAGATGCCAAATATACAACAAAATGGCATAGTGTCATTTGAAAAAATAAACTATATACAAGGTTGGCAACACTGCCCGTGAAATGGAATTACTTTTTCATTCTTAATATCCACTGTATTGATACAAATCACCTTCCCAAAACTAAATTTTATTTGACTGCATAGTTCGAGGTTTATGGCGAAATATTGATTGTATTTATCACTGTAAAGAGTTGATTTTGGGCCTAAGTCGCAAACCCTGTATCTCGAGAATAAACTGCAATTCGACCCATATTTATATGAATTTATTTTCTTGTTTCGATGTCAGGATCCACCTCTCAAAGTTTGTAACCATCTTTTCCTTACACCTTGTATATAATGTACGTATAGAAAAAGGTCCGATAGGTAACTTCTCTGTTACTAACAGACCCGGTTTCTACACACACGCAATTGCACAACACTAACTTCGATGACAGTTTCCATGTATCTACAGTCCATACCCTATCCCCACCACAAGCACATCAACACGACGTTTTTAGGAAGGATTTTTCATTCTGGACTTGAAAGCAAGACTGGAATATGGTCTAAACCTGTACTAACTTTTTCTTCTCCCACGTCAACACACACACTTCCCCTCCACTCCTGCCAATTCACTTCCAGTTTATTTCGTTTGTTTTCTGTAAGCTTTCAATATACAGTAAAACTTCCGAATACCGGATACCGCTAGGACCTAAAAACCTGTCTGCTATTTACAAATATACACGGAAACTTTCCTTAAACAGTCATAAGAACTTAGAATAAGAAAATTATGTACAAATTGAATTAATGTAGTTTTATCTATAAATTACTGTACTGTACATAAAACAGAACTGCAGTAAAGCGCCGTAATGACGCAAGTAGGACAACAACTGTTTGTAACAGGGTTACCAGTATTAAACACAACAGTATTCTTGTTTTCACTTGACTGTTGTTATTCGTTTTGTCCTTGTAATTGCATTTTGTTAATTATTGCCGTGTGAGTAGGTTCCTTTTTCTTGTCAAGCATCCTACGAAGTGCGACTACTCTTAGCTATCTTGAAAAAGGGGAGGGGGTTACAAGTTAAACCTTCATTTGTCTTCACTATTTCTAGATAAGACGATGAATCACGTCTAAAAATATTTGGAACAGAAACCAATACAGACGACCACCACGTTGGCAAAGCATTATCAGGGAGTCAGAGTCCGTTAAGAGAGTTTCTTTCCGTAAGATCTAACGTTATTGTTGGATTTTATAAAACTGTCGGTTATTTAGAGGTGTCTGTTAAGGAAAGTTTCACTGTATTCCTTTTTTTCCTGAGCGTTTCCGAAACTCCCGTTTTTATCTATTGACTGGGCTCTCTCACTTTTTCTGACTGATTCGGAAACCTACTTACTTTTCATTGCGTTTCCAATACTGAAACCCCCCCCTTTCTGTAACTGCTGTATCCCACGTTCTCTGTCTGCGTTTCCTAACTGTATCCCTCTTATTCTGACTGTATCCCACTGAATTCTCTCACTATGTTTCCTATATCGAATTTCACTTTTTCTGATTGCGTTTTCTACTTTGTAGTCCGCTTTCTCTGACCGTCTTCTATATCACTTTTTCTCACTGCGCTTCCTGTACTGAGCCCCCCTCCCACTGACTGCTTTTCCTATATATTGTGTTTCTTTTACTTATTCCTTGCTTTTAATATTATTATTCATTATACCCAGCTCAATTTTCAACACATAATATTCCTACCAAAACCCACCTCCCATACGTAATTGCAGAGGCTCAGAATGTCAACTGATTTAGATGTAGGCATCCGCCATATTGTTCACTTCCTGTAGTCCACTCGTGTGTTCATTGAACTATTTTTCTCCGCCTATTCATGATGGTTTAAAAGCCGCAATATTTAGTGAATTTTCTGTGTGTGAAATTGTGCACGTGAATTTCCTCAGGATACAGCGTAAGTACACTTCTTTTCCTATCTATCTATAAATATATATAATAAGTACAAAGGAAAGCCGGGAAGGCAATTTAAGGTAAATTTAAGACAAATGAAGGAGAAAAAAGGATAATACTTAAGTTTACTTTTCGCATTAGATCACACATATTCACATGTACACACAAAAAAGTCACTAAATTTCGTGTATTCACACTTTTTCAAGTAGAGAGGAAGAGAGCGAAGTTCACGTGTTCACAAAGTACAAGTTTGAAGAGAGAGTGGCGACACGTAGCGGACAAAGCATCAAAACTGGAGAACAACTGACTGCTGTAGCGCGTAGATTTCCGGAACTTGAAATAATAATGAATGTATAGCGTGTAAGTACAAGATGGGATCGTGCCTGGAAATGTGTTGAAAATGCAGAGGAAAAGGGGAGTTTAGAATTATTGAAGGTTAAGGCCAGGTTTTATTTTCGCGCTCAAACCTTGAATAAAGGCATTCTCCCACAGACGGCGTGTAGAGGTGCTGATCGTAGGGAGTAAAATGTGGATTATGGCAACCAGGAAAGATAGATCAAAATTGGTATTGTGGGACATGGTGTGCAGGGACACTGGGGCATCCGGTTTGTTGATAGTACAGAAGTGACGATGGTTATTAATTCGAATGTTAAGAGCACAACTTGTTTCCTCCACATAAAAGGTATCATCACAGAACTTGCAGGTTAGGATGTATATAACATTAGGGGTGTGGCATGTACCCTTGGGATTGACGGTGTACCGATCATTAGCGGTATTAATAGTGATTGTGGGAGAAGTGATGAAAATGGAGCAGACCTTACATGTGGGTCTCTGGCATGTCTGTACGCCGGTTTGGTGTTGTGGCAAGGAGGGAATGGTACGGACCAAGATGTTACTAAGATTAGGTGGATGTTGAAAAACTAATCTAGGTTTGGTGGGGAATATTGATCTTGTGTCTGGGTTAGATTGGAGAATGTGGAAATTAGAGTGTAGGATTTGTTTGACCTTGGTGAGTTTAGGATGGAACTGGGTGATTAGAGCCAGTGGGTTGGATTTGTGAGTTGGTTGAATATACCAACATTCCTCATGCCCATGGCCTAGCAGCTATGGAATTCTTCCTTAAGCAGAGACCTCATAGCACAACCACAGCTTTCCTTCTTAACCTGGCCTACCTAGTTCTCACATGTAACAATTTCACCTTTGACGACAAACACTACCTTCAGATTCGAGGCACAGCCATGGGTACGAGAATGGCACCTTCTTATGCTAATCTGTTTATCGGCAAACTCCAACATGATTTCCTGCAAACTCAACCTTTGACCCCTGTACTCTCGGTAAGATTCTTGGACGATATAACGATGCTATGGACTCATGGTGAAACTAGTCTCAAGACATTCCTAGAACAACTGAACCAATTCCGTGTTGTCCAGTTTACCTGGTCCATTTCCGACAAAAGTCACATTTCTTGACGTGGACATCACCTTAGAAAACAACAATCTGACCACTTCCGTTCACATAAAACCCACCAACCATATGCAGTACTTACACTACTCAAGTTCCCATCCTTACCACACCAAGAAAGCGATTCCTTCCTCCCTTGCCCTCAGAGGACAACGCCTGAATTCCACCACCTCTGCTGCTGAAACTTACAACCAACGCCTCCAGGAGGCTCTAGTCAACCGAGGCTACCCTTCTAACCTTGTAACCGAACAGATCCGCCGTGCATCGTCACACATTCAACCCACCGGTTCTAATCACCCAGTTCCATCCTAAACTAACCAAGGTCAAACAAATCCTACACTCCAATTTCTACATTCTCCAATCTGACCCAGACACAAGATCAATATTCCCCACCAAACCTAGATTAGTTTTTCAACATCCACCTAATCTTAGAAACATCTTGGTCCGTACTAATCCCTCCTTGCCACAACACCAAACCAGCGTACAGACATGCCAGAGACCCACATGTAAGATCTGCTCCATTCTCATCACTTCTCCCACAATAACTATCAATACTGCTAATGGTCGGTACACCCTCAATCCCAAGGGTACATGCCACACCCCTAATGTTATATACATCCTAACCTGCAAGTTCTGTGATGCCTTTAATGTGGAGGAAACAAGTTGTGCTCTTAACATTCGAATTAATAACCATCGTCACTTCTGTACTATCAACAAACCGGATGCCCCAGTGTCCCTGCACACCATGTCCCACAATACCAATTTTGATCTATCTTTCCTGGTTGCCATAATCCACATTTTACTCCCTACGACCAGCACCTCTACACGCCGTCTGTGGGAGAATGCCTTTATTCAAGGTTTGAGCACGAACTTAAAACCTGGCCTTAACCTTCAATCTCTAAGCTCCCCTTTTCCTCTGCATTTTCAACACATTTCCATCCACGATCCCAACTTGTACTTACACGCTATACAGTTATTATTATTATTTCAAGTTCCGGAAATTTACGCGCTACAGCATTCAGTTGTTCTCCATTTTTGATGCTTTGTCCGCTACGTGTCGCCACTCTCTCTTCAAACTTGTACTTTGTGAACACGTGAACTTCGATCTCTTCCTCTATACTTGAAAACGTGTAATACACGAAATATAGTGACTTTTTTATGTGTGTATGTGTGATCTAATGCGAAAGTAAGCTGTAAGTATTATCCTTTTTTCTCCTTCATTTGTCTTAAATTTACCTTATATAGATAGATAAGACGGGAAAAGAAGGCAGAAAAGTACTTACGGTACGATGCAAAGATAGGTGTAGGCGAACATCACCTACACAAAAGAAAAGCGGAAACGTTTCGCAAAAGCGTTTTCACATGAAAGGAGAGAAAATGGACAGAGAGGACTGGTTATAAGGAGCCGCTTAGTTGGTAACATGATGACTCCTTAGTACCATTCCCCTACCAGATTTTTTCAGGAATTATTTTAGCCGTAAAACGTAAACCAATCTATCATAAATCTTGGTGAGCTTTTAGAACACGTATAATGATAAATTATATTTTTGCTTTTTTTTTTTTTCAAAATGCCTTTTGTGAGAAAATGGAATCCAAACATGGCATACTTTTCAGAATAAACTAACTTTTTGCAGGAAAAAACTGAGTCATAAAATCTAAAGCAGTAAACAGTCTATCATAAAACTTGGTGACCTTTTAGAACACGTGAGTACATCAAATATACTGCAAAATCAATTATTTTGAAAATGCCTTTTTCGAGAAAATGTGCTCAAATATGCAAGTACTGTACAAAATAAGCATTTTTTTTTTTTAGTAAACATCTAGCCATAACATCGAAACCAATAACTGGTCGATAACAAAACTGGGTCATCTCCTAGAACACGTAAGTTTCCTTACTATACTGAAAAATCTTTTAATTCGAAAATGCCTTATCGAAGAAAATGGTGCTCAAACTATAGCGGACTTTTTATAAAGAGTCTAGACACGGCTAATCAAAACTGTAGACACCAATCCCAAACTACTTTGTTACTTAAGAGTACAGTACAGAAAAAAAACCTGAAATCTTCGAATTTCTTACGAAGTTGACAGAATTTTTGCACACCCTGTATACGCGATATAGGAGACAACACAAGCTATATACAAATGCATAGCAGATAAATGAAGAATGACTGCTCTATGTTAATTTGTTGCTAAGATATGATTTATTAAATGTACTAAAGCACGCTTCTTTGTGAACTTCAGACACAAATATCTCGACAATTTTTATTTTTCGGGAAAATAAAAAGTACGGGTCTCATAAATTTCCATAAAGAGCTAACAGAAAAAAAAAAGTCAAAATCTACGACATGACTTGTGAATGCCCTATACGAATTAAAATGGAATCCGTCAAACCGAACTATGCTCACTCACAGGATGATCCTTCACCCTATTGTCACAAATACAAGAATGGTTCGCTTGAGTTGTGTGTTTACACCTCCACTATTCACAGAACATTGTTGCAACTCTATGGTAGAGTCTTTTCTTTTGTCTTGGTAGCTAACTTGAGATTTATATCGAGAAGTATCCAGGTTTAATTAATATCTACGATGAAATTTCTTGCATCAAAGAAATGAAGCCACAAAAGCCAACAGGATGAACAAAGTGTGATATTTCGATATAAAATCTACAGCATACCCATTTACAAACATAACGTGACCTGAAGCTTTCTCCTGCTGCACTGGTTTCAAACATGTACTCCAGCTTGTGACTTGTGTCGAAACTTTCTTGTTCAGAGTCTGATAGCAGGATTTGCAATTAAGCATTCGTTAGAAAATGATGGTGCAGTTTCCAGTTAAGGTAAAGTATATATTGTAATTTATTTGTATAAATATTTGCTTATTATGGCTTAGTAGTATTTCGTTTAAATGAGATAGCCGAATCTTTTTCTTTCATAGACAGTATTTACTTGCAATATATCTAACATTACGAAAGGATCTACAAAATGTTAAGTATTTCAAATTTTGTTGACGTTGTTACTCAAAATGCAACCAGCCAGAAACTGCACTATTTCAATAATTCCCAGCCATGTATTTCAATGCCATATATTAAGTACATTTATCATTCCATGTAGATTAATCACAAGGTTATTTCGGATTTTTCAAGATGTTTCATTCAATATCGAACATGCAAGAAAAAAATATTTTTAAAGCAAATCCAAGCGTCCATTTTAAAAACAAAGCATCAACTAAATTGTCGTAATTCTAGTTCATTCAAGACAATGTTCAAAATGCCTTGTTTGAAATAGAGTGATTCATTTTATTTTTAAATATTTATATATTGTTATGGTTCTTTAACACAGGTCATATTTAAGGTAAATTATGATTACTTACAGCTTGTTGTTCTATAGATGAACACACGCACACACTAACACTTATAAGTACAGAAATCTTGAACATTTTGGTGAATTCACTTCCTCGGAAAGTGACAGACGCAAACGTCAGAATGGAATAAAGACCAAAACGACAGTGGCGCCATGCAGCGGACGACGCATCAAGTTTGGAGAACAACTGACTGTTATATAGCGCATGGACTTGCAGAGCGTGGAAAAATTGGCAACTGTACAGCGAGTAAGTTCGGGAGGAAATTGTGGAAGGAAAAGTATTGAAAATGCAGAGCAAACGGGTGCTTTAGATTTATTGAAGGTTAAGGCCAGAATACATTTTCGCGTTTAAACCATGAATAAAGGCGCCCTCCCACAGACGGCGTGCTGAGGTGTTGGTTGTAGGGAGTAAAATGTGTATTATGGCAACCACGAAAGATAGATCAAAATTAGTGTTGTGAGATTCGATGTATAAGCAGACTGGGGTATCCGGTTAAAATGATAGTACAGAAGTGACGTTGATTATTAATACGAATGTTAAGAGAGCAACCTGTTTCCCGTCCTATAAAATGCATCACAGAACTTGCAGTTTAGGAGGGGTGCGGTATGTACCCACGGGATTTAGCGTGTACCGGCCACTAGCAGTATTGATTGTGACTGTGGGAGAAGTGATGAAAATGGAGCAGGTCCTACATACGGGTCTCTTGCATATATGGGCGCCAGTGTGGAGTGGTGGCGACGAAAGATTCGTACGGGCCAAGGTGTTTCTAAGATTAGGTGAGTGTTGAAAAACTAATTCGTTTGGTGGGGAAACTGATCTTCTGTCTGGGTTAGATTGGAGAATGTTTAAATGAGAGTGTAGGATTTGTTTGACCCTGGTTAGTTTAGAATAGAACTGGGTGATTAGAACCGGTGGGTTGGGATTAGTATTGGAGGTTTGAGTGGGTTGAATGTGTGACGATGCACGGCGAATCTGTTTTGATTACAAGGTTAGATGGGTAGCCACGGTTGACTAGAGCTTACTAGAAGCGTTGTTTGAACGTTTCACTAGCAGAAGTGGTGAAATTTACGCGTTGTCCTCTCAGTGCAAGGAATAAAAGAATCGCTCTCTTGGTGTGGTAAGGGTGGGAACTTGAGTAGTGTAAATACTGCATGTGGTTGGTATGTTTTATGTGAACGGAAGTAGTGAGGGTGTTGTTTCTTAAGGTGATGTCCCCGTCAAGAAATAGGACTCTTCTGTTACAGATGGACCAAGTAAACTTGCCAACATGGAATTGATTCAGCTGTTTTAGGTATGTGTTGAGACTGGTTTCACCATGAGTCCATAGCATCAGGATATCATACAAAACCCTTATCCAAAGTAGTAGGGTCGGGTTTGCAGGAAATTATCTTCGAGCTTGCCCATAAACAGATTAGCATAAGAAGGTGCCTTTCTCGTACCCATGGCTGTGCCTCGGATCTGAAGGTAGTGTTTGTCGTCAAAGGTGAAACTGTTACATGTTAAAACTATGCTGGCCAGGTTAAGGAAAGCTGTGGTTGGAATATGAGGTTTGGGTATCTGGTTGAGGAAGAATTCTAAAGCTACTTAGCCATGGGTATTAGGAATGTTGATATACAAGGAAGTAACATCTATGGTACAAAGAAGTATCACAGAAGGAAGAGGTGGTAATTTAGGGATGATTTCTAAGAAGTGGTAGGTGTCGCGTATGTAGGCAGGCAGCGCTTCAACATATGAAGGAAGGGCGGATACGCGTTCGGTACGAGAATTATAGCTCACTACATGTGTCTGAGTGGGTTACCTCGTTTGTGGATCTTCGGTAATAAGTAAAAGGTCGGGGTACGTGGATTGTCCATGGTTAGGTACTTTATGGACATTTCAGATATGCCCTGACGAGGACCATTAACAGTAATGAAATCGGAAATTTTCTGTTAGTGGGTGTAGTTTAAGTCAGTGGCGGTGGGATCAGAGAGTTGACGGTACGCCTCCTGGAGGTAGTGAAACGGTCTTGAAACTCCGTTCCATGAAATTTATTTCATGCAGCTTTGTTTAACTCATGTCGAGCTTCAATAGGAAAGATTTTTACTATGTTGATCTCATGCCGCTCAGCTCCCTTCGGACGCACCGTGCTCCCCCTTTTTTTTTATATAATTTATTGAGACCAAATAAATACAAGCAAGAAACATTATGAGGAGCGTGGCCTCAACAATAAGCTATACACAGGCATACGTGTAACTCATATACACAATATCATATAAAGAATAACAAAAGGCATTTACACTTAACAATAACATTAAACAACTAAAGCGAAAACCCTCCCCTCCTCCCATAGGGTTATGACCATTAGTGATGCCATGATCTCCAAGGTTTTAAATGAAACTACTGAAAACTGAGACACGAACACAGATTGGCTCGCAAGCCCAAATTAAAGGAAAAACATTTGCAATTAACTGGTACCTATGAGAAATTACATGCCCACCCTCCCCCGCCCATAACAAAGACAGTATTCACTCAATTGTGCTCGGCTACTACAGCTATCACACCCCAACTGCCGACCCGGTCAACAATGGATCAGGAGGAAGCCGACCCGTTGCTACACCAAAATAAGTTGGCAGCTGCGCCTCTCCTCGCATGACAGCATCTCATAAAACTGTAAATATGTACGAACGTACGTTTGATATTCCTCCACCCGACTCATGTCGGGTTCCCGTAGTAAGAAATATAACGTGCTAGCGTGGAGCCAGTTGTGGAATTTACGTTTAACCGGTGGGAGGTACCAATGTAACGGAGCGAGCGTATAATTCAACGTCGCGGAATAGGGCCTGACTGTCTGCATGATGGTGTCCACCCAGCCATGAAGCACTCCAAGGCAGGAATTCAGTGTGTTACACCGAGTTAATAAATGGACCAATGTTTCCGGTTCGCCGCACGTGTGACATGCCGCCCGCGGTGTGATACCGAGTTGGAACAATGTGAGGTTGGTTGGTATCGCCTTATGAATCAACAAATACCACAAGTCCAACCACTCCGGAAGGACCTGTACGTCGGCAATGTTCCTCCAAATATGAAGGTCGTCGACATGATGTTTGCGACGAACCTCCAACGCCAGTGAACTTAAGTGACGAGTGAGATGTTGACGGTACACTGTGGCTACGGAAATTTCCACCTCTGTGGCAGGGTTCACCCAAGCATACGCTAAGTGCGTGAGGACATCGACCGGGTCAGGGATCAGGCGCTGCCAGGGTCCGCGGTTCACAGATAATGGTGAACTGCCAAGGCGATAGATGTCAAACAGTCAGTAATGGAGAAAAGTGTGTTCCTCCTCCACGAAGACCTGTAGGATCCTTCGGTACCGTAACGCAATAGACTGCCACTCCAGATTGTGCAAATTTGTCCCGCCGTGAGTGCGAGGTAAGACTAACACATCCCGTGGTACCCTCAAGAGATGACCACGCCACAGAAAATAGCCGCTATTCCGACGAATAGTCGCTAGGATGTTACGTGGAAAGGAAAAAATTTGCAAAAAGTACGTGGCCATACTGAAAATGTAAAGCGACTACGAGCATCAATGGTATTGAAGGCCTCCTTGTATTGTAACATACGTCCAGTCATGGTTTGTGCAAGGCGAGTGGCATTATTCCGACAAGCAAATTGCAAATTGCGTTCCCAAAAGATACCTAGAATTTTAATACGCGCCAAAACGGGCAGGAGTGTCTGCTCAGTGAAACAATGTTCGGCACTAAGTGGCATAAATTGGGTTTTATGTAAATTGACCCCATGATATGGCCAACCTTTGTGATGATCTGCAAGACTCGCTGTAATTCAGTCGATGAGCGAAGAAGGAAAGTACAATCATCAACATAAGCAAATAATTTTGTACAACTACCTTTAAACACCACCCCAGCTAATACGTCATGTAATACATGTAGTAACGGAGATAAGGAAATAGAAAACAAAAGTGGGGAAATGGGGCACCCCTGTGCAAATCCTCGACTGAGAGGAAAGCTCCGTGTAAGTCCCTGATTAATGATTAGTTGCATACTACGACGGTTAAGGATCTGCATCAAAACTAAAACGAAGGTGGGAGGACAACCTGCAGCAGTTAATACCTGACGTAAATATTCATGATGAATACTGTCAAAGGCCTGTGCAAAATCAGTACTGAGGAAAGCCAGGTCTTTACTGTCCGTGATTTTAGCATACCGAATGAGTTCCCGAAGAGATAATAAGACTTCGTGAATCGGCCTCATGCCACGAATGCCATGTTGGGAATCCCCTCGCGAAATTACGAGGTTATATACATCCTAGCTTTCAGTAGCCTATCCTGAACCTAAACCATCATCGAAAATGATGAAAACCGTGGGAAAATGAGGTTATATTTGGTAGAGCCGTCTGCTACAGTAATGCCGAAATAAGTACTCCTCCCTGTGCACTATAGTGGCAAGGTTCTAGAATACAGGTCCCCCTGGGTGAAATCAATACACTAGCATTAGAAAAATGTCTTCTCAAATTTGTTTATGATATACTAACATGAAATAACCTAAAATTTAGTCACAAAACATAGGTAAATAGAAATAACTTATGGTTTTCAAAGTGTAAAAATAGAGGGGCACCTACGTTCTAGAACCTTCCCCATTATAGCTGATTCTATATGATAGGATGGTCACTGCATATTGTGGCTCCTCTTCTTATAAAGCATTCGGATGCGTAGAATGCAGAATTTGATGCAAAATCAAGAAAATGAATGTGTGAAACGATACACTAAAAAGGGCAATTTACATAAATATCTTTTTCTCTGCCATATGGGAAAATTGTTACGCAATTCTTTGGTGTTCAACACGCTATCTGGAACTGTGCGTAAGTTGTCATCAACTCCTTCCATAGTTTCGAAAACACGATTGCTAGAGCAAAGTTGTTCAGGGAGTAGAGGAATTTCTGAAGAAAAACAGTGTCAGAATGCTTAAGGAACTATGGGTTAGGTTATACGGCAATAAACGAAATCTGCACTTCTACGTTCCTCAATTGAACTTCATGTACGTCTATAGAGGTATTCTGTAACCTTTAAAGAACTCGATACTTCTATGAACTAATATTACACAATATTGTGACGATGACAACCTTCATTTCCAAATTTCTTAACTCTTCCTGGATACAGTTGGAATGATTTGTTTTGCTATAAAGTAAAATGTTCCTCAACGTCTACAAATTAAAAATTACGACAGTGATTTTCAATCCAATTCGTAATCAAATAAATATAATATTCATTCGTATACCGAAACTGCGCAGTGTAAACTGCCTATATTGATTCTAGTGCTGATTGTAAATAAACACATAGTGTTCTGATGTGAACCGCGTATTCCACCAAGCCTCTAGACTTGGCTCCACACACTATATAATTATTTCAAAACATACCGATAACAATGTAGAATAATTTTCACTTAAGTTGAATTCTTTGCCTCGAATAATTTTCTGCTTCTACTCCTTCACTGTTAACAACGTTGCTAGGTCGATTAGCAAAAATCACACTAAAAATGTCAAATGAATTTCTCATTTCTTTACCACGTAAACCGATTTCAATTTCTACCACCAAATTGAACAGTATGATAGAAGATTATTCTATTTTCTATTCTATTCTATTCCACTCAGGAGATGGAACCGGCCATAGGCCTTTGCTTCCAGTCAATACAAGTAGTATGTTAATTAGTAATTTGAGTAAAAAGACTACTAAACACAACCAGATTTAGCGTGTTACCCGGAATAAGCGAGAGTGTCACAAAAATAAAAAGATGCCATAATCGGGTAACAAGTGGTAAAGGGTCAAATCAGGGTAAAAGGTCAAAGCCGAAAACGGGGCAAGAAGAGAGAAAAATGGTGTATAATCATAGAGACGTGCGTCTAACCCCTAGAGCAGATAAACCTATGGTCTAACCGCAGGTCACTGGAATTAAAATGGCGCCTAACTAAAGCGGAAGTGCTGACTTGTGGCGAGGCACAAATGCGAAGTATGTCGAGCGAGTATCAAAACTCAGGGACGTATTATGGGGATAGGTCCCAGGGACCCAGATCTTCCAAACTCTGAGGTTTATGAAAAATTAGTATAACTTCAGGCGTAATTGTATATATATTTAATATAAATTTCTAGCCCAGACATACCTTGGACCTTCCCCCCGGAAACTGTGGATTTCTTCCAAATCAAATTACTAGTTACGTACCTGTGACAAAACTTGTCACAAATGTGGTGCCGAACTCAATCACAACTATGGGAGCATAGAGAGGCGTGTGGGATCCTACAAATCACTAATAAATTTTGAAATTTGTTAAGGAGTTGTCTTAAAACATGAAAGGAAACAAGAAAAGTTGCTAAATATTTTATTAATGTTTTTGTTTTGCTACCGAGAAGAGTGTATGGAACGGTGGTAGAGTGATCGCAATATAGGGGGACCCTGGTTCAATTTTCGTTGCCGGCGATTCTGACATTCTTTCCATTGGTCACGCCATGCAAGTACTGTGATGATTCCTTCAATAAGATCAGAGCCGATTAATTCTAAAATAATTCGCCTTCTTATTGTTAAATATATTCTTGTAAAATGGCCGAAATTGGGCTGTATCTGAAGAACGTTAAATATCTGGTGTAGTAAAAAGTAATCCATTATTTTGCCAATAGATGGCTTCAGTGATCTGTATCTCGCGTTGTATAAGTCCGATCGGGTTCAACGAGATGGCGTTCAAACGATGAGATTGCGTACTACAAACACTGTTCAGATAGTTGTGATGAGTTGACTCAGTGTTGTGTGAGCGCGCGTCAAAATGGACACTAGCAAAGAGAAAATACGCTATATTTTACAGTTTTTCTTCGATAAAGGCGAAAACGCAAGCCAGGCGGCTGCAAATGTGAATAGTGTTTATGGTCCTGATACTGTAACAGCTAATCACGCGCAATTTTGGTTTCGTCGATTCCGTGCCGGTAATTTTGACGTCAAAGATGTACCACGCACTGGAAGGCCAAGTGTCGAAAATATCGATAATGTCCAGTGGACATTGTCCATTGTTCACTACAAGTGGACGTTTTATTGAGGAATATTACTACAAATCGTGGAGTGGTGAAAGAATGGTCAGTTATACAGTATATGTTTTACACAATGACCTCACGTGACGTAACTGTTGAAAGATGTACAGAAAAGGTCTCCAGTCGGTAACTGGGAGGTCCAGGCCACGGGAACGGATAACTTTTCTGTGAATCTTTCACCAGTTACTTCATATAAGGCTTTTGTGTACAGCATATACAACATATTAAAACTAAGTTCTTCACAACACCTTATCACATCACAGAATTCAACAACTTATTCGGGACGGGCATAGGTCATAGTGCTATTAACGCCCATTTTTCCATCTGTGTAGCTTTACTTTTCAACACTGTAAAAGCGTCTGTCTTAGTCCCTACATACTATTTATTGATAATAAAATAATATCTTCTTTGTAGTTATTCATGCCCTTTCTCCTTTTATCCTTACCTAGAGAAAGATGATGTAAAATTCTTGAAAGTACTCGATTAAATCAGTGAATAGGTTCGAGGTGAACCTGGATGTGTCAAACAAGTTTTACATCTTCTCAGTAGGTTATTTTGTACAAGGAAAAAAGATCCTTGGATGACATGTCGCAACCCACGTGGTCTCGAGCGTAGAGGCATGGATGAAGTAATATCTCGAAATATGATTATTCAAGACGCGTCGTACTTAGCAATTGACAACTGAAGTTGTACCCGAAGACTGAATCTAAATAAAGTTCATAATTAAGGGGGCATCTTTGAAGGATACTCACTTTAATAGAATCAACAATGCGCGCTAGCCAAGCATATGATTCTGCTCTAGTTCTTTCATTTAGGCCCAAAGCAAAAAATAATGTTGAAGACTGTAACCCCCGACTGATCATGGTAGTAATAACATGCACAAAATTATACGTAACTTATTTTATATGCTCATACTTTCGTAGGAACTGATTACATTAATATTAATTCTGTTAATATGATGCATTTTTTTCATCGATTTTAACGAAAGATAATATATCTGGTGTAGTAAAAAGTAATCCATTATTTTGCCAATAGATGGCTTCAGTGATCTGTATCTCGCGTTGTATAAGTCCGATCGGGTTCAACGAGATGGCGTTCAAACGATGAGATTGCGTACTACAAACACTGTTCAGATAGTTGTGATGAGTTGACTCAGTGTTGTGTGAGCGCGCGTCAAAATGGACACTAGCAAAGAGAAAATACGCTATATTTTACAGTTTTTCTTCGATAAAAGCGAAAACGCAAGCCAGGCGGCTGCAAATGTGAATAGTGTTTATGGTCCTGATACTGTAACAGCCAATCACGCGCAATTTTGGTTTCGTCGATTCCGTTCCGGTAATTTTGACGTCAAAGATGTACCACGCACTGGTAGGCCAAGTGTCGAAAATGTCGATAAAATCATGGACACTGTCGCGTCCGACCGTCATGTAAGCACTGTTTCGATTGCCCAAGAGCTAAACATTGCACAAAAAACCGTGTGGAACCATTTGCATAAGGCTGGATACACAAAGAAGCTTGATGTATGGGTGCCACACGAGTTAACGCTAAAAAACCTCATGGACCGAATTTCCATCTGCGAATCGCTGCTGAATCGCAACAAAAGCGACCCATTTCTGAAGCGGTTGGTGACTGGTGATGAAAAGTGGATCACTTACGACAACGTTACGCGAAAACGGTCGTGGTCGAAGCGCGGTGAGCCGGCGCAAACGGTGCCCAAGCCAGGATTGACGGCCAGAAAGGTTTTGCTGTGTGTTTGGTGGGATTGGCAGGGAATTATCTACTATGAGCTGCTCCCCTACGGCCAAACCCTTAACTCGGAACTAAGCTGTCAACAATTGGACCGTCTGAAGGCAGCAATCGCCCAGCTTTGGCCAATAAGAGAGGCATTGTGATCCACCAGGACAACGCCAGGCCACACACATCGATAGTGACTCGCCAGAAGCTCCGGGAGCTTGGTTGGGAGGTTCTTATGCATCCACCTTATAGTCCGGACCTGGCACCGAGTGATTACCATCTGTTCCTGTCCATGGCGAACACATTTGCTGGTGAAAAATTCGCTTCAAGAGAGGCTTGTGAAAATCGACTGTCTCAATTTTTTGCCAATAGGGACAAGGGCTTCTATGAGAGAGGCATCATGATATTACCTTCCAAATGGCAACACGTTATCGAACAAAAAAGGCGCATATGTGACCTAAATCGGATCATTCTAACTATGGTAAGTCAAGCCTTCAATGTCATGCAAAAATAATGGATTACTTTTGACTACACCAGATAAATAAATATTTTTCTAGTGTGAAAGGGCGCAAATTAGTGTAATTAGTATTTCTAACGTGAACTGTTGTCTTGTTTTGCTATTTGTAACGTCTATTAGATAATTTCACCTAACCTTAATTTAGTAATGAATGGGGTGGACTAGTTTTGCACTGTCTTTCACGTTCAAAATTTAACGAAAATACTTTTCCTGATAATTCTTTATACGAGGTATGGGCAAATGTTACATTGTTCCCCTAATAACGCAAAAGTTTCAGGAGATATGTAACCTTTCCAACCTGTGTAAAAGTGTTAAAACGTAAAATATAATGCCTAAAGGCCAGAAATAAAATTAAAACACGTAAAATATAACTATGTTCGGGTCATGATATTGTGAAATTAAAGTGAAACAGCGAAAAGTGCCTGAGATGATTTAGCTGCTGGTAGTTTGGGGCAAACACATGGCGTGGGAGTAAACCGTCATGTGCATCGCATATAGCAAAAAAAAATCTAACATATTATTAGAGCTCGATCGACATTGTGTCCGTGATTTTTGTAGTATACGTGTCATAACACGGAGTAGCGCCATTAGCATTCCTTGGCATGCCGCCATGTTTTTATGTGTTGATCAACTAAGGTGCATGAGCGTATTTAAGTAAATGATGACATGACTTTTTGGATTACTGACTGTCGTTAGTTGTTTATAGAAGTGTCTTTCTGACCTGTTTTCAGGAAATGATTGGTATAGAGTATGGCGTGGATATGGCTCAATAGCTGCGGGCCATAAAGTTCATTCCGGGGTGTTGCATAGCATTCCGGGTACTTACAATGTTTTTTTTTTTTTTTCATTATTTCGGACATACGATGTAGAATGCGATTCACAGTAAACGGGAGGAAAGAAATTGTTCAAGAGCTTGTGTGTCCTTGCATCCAAATCATCCCTTGATTTTGCATCTCATTCTGCATTCTACGCTCCCGTAATAATGCAAATGAAGAGTAAAGGAATTTACAAATGTAATGCTAATTACTGTATACTTATCTGCAAGTTCAAATAAATTTAAATTGAAAAGGGCGATATCCAGGAATGTGATTTCTTGTAATACGCATTTTAAAGAATAACTTGGAAGTTTACTCCCACGTTATCAATATTCTGAAAACTGTTATAATTTGGATACATGTGCTTTTTTCCGTGTTGTGAGAAAGATCAGCACTTTATCATAAGGCAGCAGAGCAGTGTCAAATTTAGATTGCAAATGTATGGCATTGAACATTATGTTTGTTAGAAACATTATTTAGGAATAGGTAATGCTATCAATTCATCGTATGATCCATCCGACCTGAGCCAAAGTTGCCTAAAGGCCTTAAAATCTAAATTCAAATTAACAGTCCTTAAACTAGTGGTGACTGTGAATTTATTAAGGATTCCACATTATGTAGTGTCATTTTCACTTCAAACTTCTTTTAATTTCCTGTAAAAATGTACATGAAATCTTTGCAATCTCCAGATGAACTGTAGGTCTATATATTATTTTTAAATCGTACCTGAACCATTTGTTCTAAGGCTCAAATGCTAGAAAATAGTTTCGTCTACTCTATATGTTACACAAGACAATATCAATATTTAACAAGCATTTTCTGCTTGTCGAATCAATCGATTCAGTATTGAAAGCTTTTGTAACTTTTAGACCTAAAATTTTCTTTCATCGTCCATGTTTTCTGAATTCGAGCACACTTTTTAAGAACAATTCATATTCTGGTGAAGAACTGAAGTTTCTTGGTGATGATGGTGGGCATTCTGCACGAAAACAAGGTAGTTTTTATGATCCTAAGGTACTTTTGCAAGTAGGATCGAAAGAGTTTCCCATTGCCTTCTGTTGGATTAAGACGTCTTAAAGTTGGGCCTAACTTAAAATTGTGTATCCAGCGGGATTGAACAACGCTGAAGACACAGGTCGTGAAACGAGGGTAAAATAGTACACGTGAATTTTACTTCTGTGTAAAATATATGTTCAGAATGTCCACACTGTTTACCATTTTGGGCTAAAAATCATTCCATCGGCAATATTCCATGAACATGGATCGTGCAGTATCCTCACAATCTGTTTCTTTCAGATTTCGTTTGTGGGGAAGACCACGAAAATTATAAATAATGTATATCGATTCCAATGTACTAAAATCTAAAATAACAATAATTTGACTTAACAGTATGTCGTACTTCTTTAGCTAACCTCAAAATAACAAGAACAATATTTATAGAAAGTGTTATTATATACGTATGAGTAACACAAGCGTTGAAACTAATTCTTCTGGGGGAGCGGTTGAAAACCCCGGGGAAAAGCCCCCCGAAAGCATGCCTGAAACAAACAGTGTTTGCAATGTCATAAACTGCACAGTATTAGTTTCCTAATCTTCTTTGCTGCCGCTCCTCCACATAATGTGGCCGAAAATATAGGTTGTACTAGATAACAAACTGAGCGATTTGTTTCTTCCGCTGAAGTATCAAATCATGGGGCATCGTATCTACGCTTTTAGGTAGAAATAATATGGTGCAAGTTTACTAACGATGGCTGTGTTAAATGAAGTCATCGCAATTCTCACTCTTGACATTGTAATTAAGCCTTTGCTATCACTTTTTGAAGTACAGCGTCATTCTTCATCATCAGGCCTGAAGCACTTTTTCTCTTTCCTTAATTCTGCAGCGTTTAGTTAGGAAAATTTGCACCCTGTAAATTCGGCGGGAAGATGAAATTCGCCTAGGACTCGCTTGACGTCACCTTTATTTGTTTTAATCATTTTCTTTTACACGAAAAAAAATGATTTTTTTTTAGAAATGCTTGGTTTTAGCCACCGCCTGCTCAATCTATAGCTGCCTGTCCATTTAGCGAAAAATCGTGTGTAGCCTGTCGCCACAAATTGGCCGCTAGATGGCAGGCGTATTCAAGGGCTGTTCTGCTACTCAAAAGCATTAAGTGATGCCGTTGCAATATGGAATTTTGATTTCTGTAAGGACACAGAATAAAAAAAATAGTATTAGTCAGAATTATCGCCTTTCCACAAACCGAAACTATTATTGAGGCTTTCCATTCCTTTAGACGTTCCTCCTGTCTTATTACTTCGTTGACCTCGTTTCTGCTTGTTACATAATTTATGCTTCTAAGTATTTAAATTTGTTTACTTTGTCTTTGATCTCATTTTTAAACGTAATGTTTCTATAGGCACTGTGCAGGAGAAAACAATCCACGGCATGTACAACTGCCTACCTCCAAATAAAACAAATGAATATAATGTTTACATTGCAATTGTCGGTTTAAACGGAGGATGCAATGGAATAAAATAATTATCCTGACAGTAATCACAATAAATTATATTCTATATGCTAAACTATATGCAATAAATTCTTAAAACGTGTAGTATTATTCTCACAATTGCCTATTGCGAATGTGTAGGTATATTATTTCCTATATACAAGAAATAACCATGACCTGTGCTTGATGTACTACTACTACTGCTTCTACTACTACTACTAATAATAATAATATAGTACATGTCAAGGCTCTCTTTAAACTGTGTTCATGTTTCTAGAATATCAAGGAGGCAATGGAAAACCATTGTCGGTCCATCTTGCCGAGAGACCTTCGAGTTAAGGACCTGCCTCTGAACCGTACATCTTCTAGCATGTAGTTTTAGGGGTCTAATATAGTTCTTCACTAAATAACGTTAGATTTGAATCATTCAAACATCTTAGAAATGATTATTTTTGTTTACGTAGAATCGTTTCCATTGTAATCTATTCTTTTTTAAAATTATTTTTGTAATTCAATCTGCCTTTTTTTCAAGATATGGAAAGTGTGAGTAAAATAGTAAAGAAAAAAAATCAAGAACAGGAATAAGAAGCAAGGGTTATTTTTAGTTTTTCCTGTATTAAATGATGTTTTAATCTCTCAGAGATTATCAATTTAAGAGCCTCGCGGTTCACGGTTAAATATCCTAAATACATATCAAATGTTTATCCCGAAGTAAAAGGCTGCTATCTAAATCAGCGTTTCTCAACCTTTTCCACCCGGTGACCCACAATTAATTTATTTTGTCTAATATTTGCTTTTTATTTCAAAAGATGATGATAAATTTTCTGTATTTGATGATAAATATCATACTTATATTATCCAAAAACTGCTCAACGAATTACATTGCTATTATCTTTAGCAATTATGAAAATAGCAAGCAAAATTAAAAAAAAAACTTTTTTCGAAACTTATTAGATTAAACCTGCAAAATCATATTTAAACTTATTTTTTACCTCCGTTGCGACCCCCTTCAACACAGTCCGTGACCCACCTGGGTCGCAACCCCCACGTCGACAAATCCTGTTCTAAATGGAGGTCAGGACTCGAAATAGAATTTTTCACGGAACGGAAAGCTTTAACTTCGTCAATAATGTATCCAGAGTGCAGTGGCATGCGCCCTCTTCAAGGGAAAATATTTTTTATAACATTATTTCAACAATTTACCTCAGAGGAAGTCCTCCATCACGAAAATATATATCTGCCCCTGTTAACATGATGTCTTTTTTTTTACCTTGGTCACCATACTAAGACAAAACAGGAAAGTTTCAACAATTGTGCACCATTCTTTTCCTAAAACTCTTCGAAATATTCACTTTTCTCTATACCAATACTCAAGAGTTACTGACTAAAACAGATGTATCGTGCTGCCTCTAGCGTCGGAATTAGGAAACAAATGTTCACGCGGTGAACAATGCTTTTTGAAGCGAATGAGCAGGCAGCTATAGATTGAGCGGGCGGTGGTTTTAGCATAGCAATGTACTGAATAGCTGACTAATCAGTTATTATGAAGAAGTTTGGTATGATGTACTAAGTTCAAAGCGGAAAAGATGTTTCTTAATTACAATCTGAAACTTTTGAAAACATAATTCAGTGACGAACACGATTCAACCTTGAGGTTTAAACAGGCCCATCTTCACAATTTTGCGAACATTAATTAAAAAAAAAAAAAAAAACAATTAGATTATTCACATTAAAAATAAGTAAAATACGAGAATTTTGAGCACTTCAATTCGCACGTATGGATCTCACGTCACATTTTTCCGTGGACAGATTCGGAGAAAGTAGCGACAAGACCCTTGTCTAGGTACAGTACAACATTTGCTTGCTAAAAGCGCTGCCTTAGTTTTTCCTAATAGTTTTTAAATTTCTGGGTGTTTATAGAAACGAGTGTGAAATATTTTCAAAAGAATGAGTGTTAAAGAGTACATACAATACGACATAATATGGCACAAAAGCTTGCTGCATTAAACTGCATCATAGATAGTTGATGTTATGTATATGGTGAACCGCTTTCTCACGTAATATATCTTTATCGTTAAGCGGACATTTATAAAAAGTACTTGCCAACTATATATTTAAACTATTACTTTTCATTTCATACTTATGTTTAGAGACAGGATGCGTACGTAACAATTTTGAAGGAATACGAACAAGCTTCTTTGCAAAATATATCGCCAATTTGTAGGAATCCGCACATCTTTTTATGCTTCCATATTCGCGATTGAGTTTCGTATATGGCATTACATTTAGTACATTTATGTGCTCGGTTTCGATATAAGTTAAATATCTTTTGCATTACAGCCTCGCCACAAAACTACACTTCATTCGTCTACCATTAGTACGGCAGATAACCCGAGAAGAAACAAGTCGTCATTTCCGGTTTACTAAGCCACCATTTTAATTCCAGTGATCTGCGGGTAGACGCAAGTATAGCGTTATAAAACTCAACTAGAGGCAGAACTTGGCCCACCGTATACGTGGGTTTTAATTCCCAGCGTGGCGCAAGTTGAACATTCAACTGTTTCTCTGTTTGTTTGGACGGAATGAAACAGCGAACCGTGCGCTGTTTGGTATTATATTTGTATGTGCCATGCACGATCTTTTTATGAAGAAAAACCATTGAGAATTTCCAAGCCTTTATCTTAGTTAAGTTCAACACGTAAGATACAAACAATTCCTAATTAAATTGATCAATATAAGGTATAATTTAATATAAAAATCACGCATATAAAACGTTCTTGATAAATATTATTTTTGTTCTCTAAAAAGATTTTTTGTTAAATTTTATTTATGGCCTTTAGGCATCTAAGGCTCAGGACTGGATAGGTGAGGGGAAAGGTAATGTATATCAATCACTACACTTAGGCCACTTACTGCAGGCGCGCGCGAGATTTTTTCAGAATTCTTGCGCGACGTGACGTCACACGGCAGGTAGAGAACGCGGGAAGCATATGATTTCTGCTGGCAGGTGAAATCCGCGAAGTGTTTCGCTATACTACAGCATTATTACACGTACCTTCTGAATGAATAAACATGAATAGGAATAGTAGTTACTGTGGTGTTGCTCAGTGTTCCAAGTATGGACGAAAGACGTCTGGTGTGATATATCATCGATTTTCAAAAGATCCAGTTATACAGTGGGAGTGGATTTCGAGGGGCAAACGTGCCGTTAAATTAATGTGAACAATGCACGTCTTTCTTCAGTTCATTTCACTCATGAGGACTATGAAATCGATTTAAAACATGAACTTCTTAGGCTCCTTTCAGAAAGAAGCTACGTCCTCTTGCAATTCCAAGTAAGTATATACCAAATTGGCAAGGGAACAAAAATGTAATGTGGACTGCACACTTTCACAGGTAACTTTAAAAAAAGGAATAGGGAGGTCCTGATTTCGACCCCATGCTAGCCCCTGTTTTCTTTAATTTCCTGAGTAACAGGCAAGGGCGCCGTTCCCAGGGGCCTATGGGGGCCCCGGCCACCCAAACTTGAAGTGGGCCCCCATAATTAGGGGCTCAAACGATAAGATGAAGTCGGTTCTCCTATTTATACAGTACATGGTCATTCGTTTTCCCTTTCTACCAAGCTTATCTCCCTTTGGCAAATCTATTTCACCGATAAATTAATCCCTGAAACTCGTGTGCTACAGTGCTTAAATTACATCACGTATAATACCTCTCCTGGCAAAAGGAATTAATTCGTGCATTACTTGTATTGTTTCTGGAGTTTCGTACATAACATCGATTAAGACCATTAAGTAAGAAAGGAAAAGAAAGAATGGAAGAAAAATGAAAACATATTTTCTGTCGTTTAACGCTCGGAACGCCAAGATCGGGTCATAAATGACCCATACAGTCAAAATATTATTTTTGTCCATTAGTCATTAAATGGAAGAGTGAAATTCTGTGTATTCTTCACGTACGTGTCCGAAAATCTTATGGTAGAAAATTATGTTAAACACGTGTATTTATTGTGTAATCATTTAAGAAAATCAAGCATGAGTCAATTTGACCCAATCTTGGCGTTTTGTGTAACTAATTTTAAATGCCATTTTATATTAGTTGTTGTCGTTTCTAATGATCACACATTCCAAAAGACCTACACGTTATAATTTCTCAATTAAGGAGGGAAGAAACATGGACAATGCTGCTTGTGTAGTGGTAAGACAAGTACTCCGCATAATGTCAGCAATGAAATCGCTTCATTTGCAAGAATCAGAATACAATAGATACGGTGTGCTGAGAGTGAGAGAGTAAGGTAGTTTGATTCTGGTAGTTTTATATGTAGTACTTTATATGTGTAAATAAGTAAGAGACTCATGGTACCTTCATTTTTGTGCAGCCATGAAAATGGTTACAAGGTTAATATGATGTATTATTTTTTCTGTATTTTTCATTATTTTGTAGTATCTACTTGAAAAAATAAAATAAAATAAATAAACACAATACAATGAATACACCCATACTCTAAAATATCTTGATTTTGAACAAGTACTTTGTTTGCTATGAGAAATAAACATGGGTCGAAAGTGACTCATCTTGGCATTCCATGAGATGAAATTATCTTGGAGTTCCGAGGGTGATCATCCATCGTGATTTTGTCATATACAAACATAATTTAAGAAAAAGGAAAAAAAATATACAAGAAAAGTAAGCGACAAGAAGAACTCACACAAAAAACACACACTGCTGTTTGGATGCAATTATTGTTTACCGTTAATACCGTAATTTTGAGTTTCTAATACAACATATAAATAGGGAAACTGTATACAGCGGGTGAGAAAAGTATTTGCACAAGTTCAACAAAGAGGAAAAACAGACTTTATCACACGTAAAACAAGGACCATTTCGAAACCTCTTACTCTTTTATAATAATTTGGATGCCTTAGATGGAATATTATAGAACTAATTACCACTCGATACACCTGTAAGTTAACAAGCAACGAGAGAGTGAGGACTAGATAAATTAATGGCAAAATAAGGTATTGTAAAAAAAAAAAAAAAGCCCAAAATAGTGCATTTGCAACGAAAAAGACCTGAAAACTGTTTTAAATCATTCTCAGTAGAAAGAGCATGTTTCAACCCCGCTAAGAAATTCGGGTTAGTTTTTCATCACTGGCATATAAGGTCCTAAAAATAGGGTCAAAGTTGGCAACTTCGCCATGGGAACGTCACATGCATTCTATCATGTTTTCGTCTTCTTTGTTCAGACTCAGATTTTCTTGCGTTCGTTTGACCGTACAATAGCACATCTAGAGCAACGGTATAGAACATGTCATGAACTAGAGAACATAAAACAAGGATACATTGTTGATGAACGTACATTGAGTGAAATAAAGCACACTTACATGGATAATATGCAAGTACTATTTTTGTGGTGACATGTCCAAATTGAAAAAAACTTAATACAATCAATGTTACATTATTGTTAGAAATCATTGGGTAAAAGAAAATCACTTAAATAGCAAAATATACAAGTACTACTATAAAACATGTCGCACACAAGATAACATAATACAATCAAGATTACATTGTTGCTAAAAATATATAATGTTGAAATATAAGCACTTAAATGGTTAAATATGGGAGCACTACCCAAATTGCTTGAAATAATTAATAGTAAGAGAAGAAAGACATTTAATGTTACATTAATGTTTCAGTATTTACACAACATGGATACACATTTTCTGACAGTGTTGAAGCATAGATCTATGCTTGAGGCATGCTTAAAATGTACGGCCCGGAGGTAAAAAAGTACGGCCTATTTTCAAGTACTGTACGGTCTTCCCGTGTACCGACGTTGCACGTTGGCAACGCTGTTCAGACATGACAGATCGTTAAGGTAGGTGGTGATGATAGAATGAATAACTTTTTTTTGCCAGGGTAAAAAATTAACATTGATTAATTTTAGTTTGTGGAAACTGATTTACACGTACAAAGATCTTATTTGTTGCATATATAAAAAATATTTTTCTGTTGTTTTGAACGTATCTGCTAATTTTAATCGGAGTAATCTTTACACTAGCGAGAAGTTTTGCAGATCATATTCTAACACCAAAAGTCTAATAGCGTACAAGGGTGGTTTGTTGGCACAAATATTGTATGTAAGGCATCTCCACGTGTCTCCTTTTAAATAATTATTGAGTGCGTTCTCTTTATTATATTATTAAATAATCATTGAGTGCGTTCTCTTTACACCACTTCGGAGACTATTTTCGGCTCTATTTTAGCAAACGGTTCTACTATATATAACTCGATTTTTTCACTGTTTTCCCCAATTTTGATTATGTTTGGCTGTAGTTTAGTTTACGTACAGTATCAGTACTTAACATCGTATGCACCTATAAATTTTCTGTTTGGTAGAACCGTCTGCTAAAGTGAACCCGAAAAATTTAACATTCCCGAAGTGTTGAAACGGAAAAATCTAATGTAAATTTTACTTTCGGTTCTCTAGCTTCCGCCAGCTATTAAGCCGTATGTACGCTCTATACCACTGATTCTTTTGCAGATCACTGATAAACGCACTTTACAATCACAGCGGCAGCCAACAATCCAGAAGGTGTTAGGAGAAGGCAGGTGTCATTATTTCGTTAAATACGTACTTAAGCTGGGTAATTCTTTACAAGAGCTCCTTCGTCAAGGGTGTAGATCACTAACCCCCATATCTACAAGGCTATTCCGAGGGAACTGATTCTCCAGGATGTAGGTTCCTTGGTGTGGCTCTTGCAAATGAACTGCACCCTGGAGACTCAGTTCGCTAGAAACAGTCTTGCAAATACGGAGTGAACCTAGCCTAACCTCCCACACACACACACACACTTCCACATTTCAAGAGTCGAAGTGAAGAATGTGTTCTCATTAAAGTATTTCCACGGAAGTAATTTATTGGAGCTATCACATGGCATTAAAGTTAAAATGTACCAAGTGAATACAGAGAAATTAAATATATACAACTTAATTCAAGCATGATATTATAGCTGCATTGAATTACACATGTTTGGCAAATAATTTAGAAAAGCACTTTCTTAACAAGGACTCTTGGAACTGTCTATTAAATGCCCCAAAACTGGCATATATGAACTTAACAAGCTACGATACCTGAAAACTGACCAGTGGAAGAATCAAACCTGGTTATAACGAACCGACTTCGCTGGTTATAGGTTTTTAAAAAATCATTTTACGAGGTATCAAATGTGGAAATTTTATTAATGGCCTTTACGCATCTAAGGCTCAGGCCGAGTGAAAAGTGGAAAATCAAACAACACTTTAACCAACCGTGAACAATTTCATGAACTTATTCGGGAACCTAATATTCCAGATCCAGAAACCTCACCTCAATACGACATACCGAAGAACAATCACATGGTGTATCCGGAAGTCGAAGAAAGTGATGCTGATGAGTGCATGGTTTTTTATTGAAGAACAGCATAAAAAAGGAGCTAATAATATTTACAATTATTAGTTAAATATACTCTATTTATAAATATTCTTTTGGTTAGTGTACGTATTCAAAAATGACGTTTTTCCCTCGTTAAATTTATTACAAACCGGGAAGTAACAGCTGACAACGTGAAAAACAAGTGAATCATTAGTATTGGATGGATAGTGGTGGATTTCTATAGCACAGGATAAAGTATAACGAAGCAAAGGCGTAGTGAATTAACAAATTTTTAGTCATTAATGTACAACATAACTCGCAGATAGTTGACCAATGGGAAATTCTAACCAAATAGGACATTATAATTTGTAAGTAGACATTTTTCTTAACTTTTATGGAGCGGGTCAGTTGTCTACACACTTCCTGCACTCAGAAGTCCTCAAAATGCTGTTTTCCTTCCTACAGCCATGAAAGAAAAATGCGTGCAAAATGAAAAATAATAATAAAAATGGACTTGGTCCTAAACTCGAACTTGTGATGTTACCTTAACATCAGAAACTCTACTGCAGGAACTTTTTTTATTTTTTCATTTTTGCACACATTTTAGTGTCACATATCCTAATTTCTTTTCTTCTTTCACCAATGCCCATACTATTGATTCTACACGAGCAATTAAAACGCTGTTAAATAGTGACTAAACGGTAGTATGATCCTAAACATGATCAGTTAAAATGACGCTGTCGCCTATAGAGGGACTATTTTCTAATGTGACGCATTTCAACTATGCGTGTCGTACCAGCTTGTGGTTGCTACAACATTAACATCAGGTAACGAAACGTTTGTCTGGAAGAAACTTTCGTTCTTGGTAAAAAAAAAAAAAAAAAAAGTTTGAGAGTGCGTTTGTTAGTGACTAAACAGTCTCATTTGTACTGCTTATGTAGAACACAACCTATCATCAATAACGCGTTTCAGCACGCAAGCCTCGGTTGCTTTCGTAAATACTTGGGTACCGAGCGAACCAAGATTTTTTCTGTTAGGCCCTTTGCCTGTGCACCCTCTAACGTCAGGTACTTTTGGGGGCATAACATTTTTACCAAATATATGATTTTTACGTATCATTCAGAAGTTGAATGGGAGCACGATCTACTTGTTAGTGTTGCTATAATCTGTCTTCTACTCATTGTTTCATGTAATCGATCTTACTCTACTACACTTTTATAAGCTGTAATTTGTAGAAGTAAGTGTATAATATTTAGTTTTATTGTAAAGCTGCTATGTAATTCGAGGTTTATGGTAACTTATGATTAGGTAGTTCTCGTTCTATAAAGTCTTTAAATTTATTTGTATGTCTTTAACTTGTAACGAAATATATGTAATTAGGTATGAGTTGGTAGTCAAACTTACTAATATTATTTTTATATACTTGTTTCTAGGTTGTTACATAATTTGAGTCTCTGCAGTTATTAAAACCACCTTGACAATGGAAAGAAACTTGGACAAGTGTATGGATGATGTGTAAGTACACGAATTTAGCGAGTAAATATATGGAATTTAATGTGCTTAATTCCCATGCTCTAACGGCCGGTTTCACCAACGCTGGTTAAAGATTTAACAACCCGTTAAGCACATTTAACGTCTGATTAGGAGAAATGGCCGTTTCATCAACATCGGTTAACGCTAACGGACGGTTTGCTAAAGCTGTCGTTAACTTTAATCATCAGATTTTCGTCGATTAAATATTTGACGTTCCGATAGTGATTGTGTATCTCGAAAGTTTGAAAACATGAAACAAGAAATGGAAACACATGAAATCTACAATGTTGCCTGCTTTGCGGACAACGTAAATAATATATTGGAGTATGTTTAGGGGCCTATTGGGTATGCTTAAGAAGAAGCGCTCTAAAGAATGGTTTTACAGGAAAAGTAGTAGACGTGTGCGCTACGTATTTAGGCCTAAGGTATAAATTACGCACTTGATTATCGTTTTTAATATATATCGTACAAAAGAAAGGCAATCTTGTAAAAAAAAAACAAAAAAAAAAAAAAAACGCACGAAGTCGCTTTACTACTCCTTTGTACACGTCGTCTTAGCGCTTAACATAATTCCTTTTAAATAATTTCAGGAGAATACTTTTCTCTAATACGTGTCTGTATATAGTTTAGAAAACTGTTTCGGTGAGTGGTAGTACATGCCAGAAACGTCGATTTAAGATATTTTGGGAGGGGAAATGATGTGGAGTAAAAAACAAAGTATTGTGAACATTACCGATCCTGTATTATAAATGTTCACATGTAAACAGGAAAAGTTAACATAACGATAAGACTTCTTCATACTACGTACAAAGAATGCTTTTCCGTCGAGTGTATCTCCTTTAACTGTTGCCAATAAGTCATTCCTGTTCATATTAAGTATTTCTTACTTTTAGTTAGTTCTGTTATGCGGCGCTGAATGAACTTGCAATTGATATTGACATTATTTCAGATCCGTGCAATGAACAATAAGGAACAAGAATGATGGGAGTGCAAGAACACGCATACGCCCTTCAATAATGTGTCCCAGCTCCGTGTTAAGTTCAATTTAGGTAAGCCAAAAACTGTGAAATTCACAGGAGAAAGATTTAGGATATGAAAATATGAGACTGAAATTGCAACAAGTACGTGCAATTAATTAGCTACTTCCGCGTGGGAGCTGAACACAAGGATGGCCTGTTAAATGTGATGTGCTTCAAGTATAATGATAAAATAATTACCCTGGCTTTACCTAACCTATCTACGCTTTCTAGAACCCTTCGATATCTTTCCATTAATTATGTAGCAAATACGTGATATTCATCACACGAAATTACGTCACTTATATTCCCCATCTGGCGCCATACCTATGTGTAAAGTAAATCGATTACGTATTTATGTAAATTGGGCTGCTGTCTACCGCTAGGTATTTACAGAAGTGTCTAAGTAAATTATTTGCAAGGGAATGAGTGGTATAAAGCGTACGTATTGCTCATTAGTTGGGTGACCTAAACTGAACTTGATCCATGAGCCACCCCGTTGCTTGACTTTATTTCATTATACCTGCATGCGTCCGAAATTATGAAAATAACAACATTGGAACTACATTTAACGCCACACAACAGAAGTAGCTAACATAAAGTATGACTTCCATGAAATAGATGAAAACTGGCTAATCCTGCCTGTATTTATAAGAATGAAGGGCTTCAACCTTTTGAGCATTGCAGTTAGCTATGTAAACGAAAGTAGAAACAATCTGTATTAACATATTCATACATAAGAAACATATTTCATCTCATCTGTTTTTCTTCCTCTAGTGTCGAAAAGATATATATACTGAAACTTGCTTCCGTAAGTCGGGAGAGGATAAGATTCTTGCCTTGTTTACGGTTACGGATTGTAATATTATTTTATTGGCATTTATTTGGAGATCATTTGAATACATACATACATATATATATATAAAACCGGGAAACTGGGACTGTCGCCCCAAAAGGCTTCTGCCACTAACTGGGAGGAGACCTCTTAATTCCTCTTGCTGAGACTTAAGGGAACCGACCGGGGTAGACGCCTAATGTCCAATCCATACGTTCACGTCGTGGGGCCTGTTAGTACCCAAGCAACTGCTTGGCGAACGAACATGGATGGGCTGCTCACCAACCCGCATTAGCTGACAGCGTGGTGAGTCAAATGTCAGCACCCATCCTTTCTTTACATATGATGGTACAAGCAAGGAAAGAGCCTCGGAGGTCCTCATTGCCCGGAGGACGGAATGCAGCTGGCAACGGCAGCGGTCAGTCCTGCAGGAAGTCAGAGGGTCAAAATGCCCTGGTTTGGACTGTAGACTGCCAGGACGCCGACACGGCAACTCGAACGGACATATACGTGGCGACCCTCAACTGTAAGTCACTTGCAGGAGAGGACAAATTAGAAGAACTGCAGAATGAACTTAAGAGGATTAAGTGGGACATCATAGGACTATCAGAAGTGTTTAGGAAGAATGAACAACAGTTGGAACTACCGTCAGGGCACACGTTCTACTTCAAAGGAACAGAAACTGGAAAAGCGACAGGCGTTGGCTTTATAATTAATAAAAACCTGAAGTCACGAATCACAGAAATTGAAGGAATTTCAGATAGAATCGCACGGGTAGTAATAAAAATTAACAAGAGATACAGTATGGAAATTATACAAGTATATGCTCCAACAACCTCGCACCCAGAGGAGGAAGTCGAAGACCTATACGAGGAGATCCAGAAGATTTTGGATAGTAGCAAATCGCATTACAAAATTGTAATGGGAGATTTCAATGCGAAAGTAGGAACCAAGCAGAGCAGTGACACGAAAGTGGGAAACTTTGGATTTGGCAAAAGAAACAAGAGAGGAGAGAAGTTAGTGGAATTCTCAGAAGCCAACAGACTGTTCATTTCCAATACATTTTTCAAGAAACCGCCCCAGAGGAAGTGAACATGGAAAGGCCCAAATGGGACCAAAAACGAAATAAACTACGTTCTATCAAATAACAGGACAATTGTGCAAGACGTGTCTGTTCTAAACAGTTTCAAAATCTCGAGTGATCATAGGATGGTGAGATGTAAGCTGAAACTAAATACTAGACTAGAGAGAAAGAAGCTTATCAGAGGAAAACAGTCAGTTTTAGATCTGGAAAATCTTGAAAAACAAAGACAGACATTCGAGATAGAACTAAGCAACAGATTCAGCGCCTTGGAAGAGTTAGAGGATGAAGAAGACATCGATAGCAGAAATAAAATACTGACTGAGATAATAAGAGAAACAGCCAAGGAGATAGCAGGTACCAGAAAGAAAAAAGAGAGCAAAATCTCAGAAGCAACTAAACTCTT
>JAGDQP010010194.1:0-43248 GCA_022664845.1 Lepisma saccharinum
TCAGAGTGCAATGGTCTTTCGTGCAGGATTCGGGGCTTATGATCAGACTAATAGCGGACATTTTGTTTCTTGTGACAACAAAACATAGTTGCACGTCTTGCAATTAAGATAAAAAACACTGAACTGCTGAACAAGACTATATTATTCGTAAGAAAATAAATTACACGTCCGTGTAATTTATTTTTTTACGAATAATATAGTCTTGTTCAGCAGTTCAGTGTTTTTGTTTCTTTACGCAAGCACTTAAGTGGAAATGTGTTTCATCACTAATCCAAGTCACCTTAAACTGACGGTTTACGCACACCGACCCCACGCTCTTGACGACCTGAAGAGAGTAATTCAAGAGGAGGTAGTAGCTATTCCACAAGACATGACAATGACATGTCGGGTGATAATGAACTTCAGAAATCGTTTGTAAATGTGTATTGGTAAGAATGGAGAACATTTACCAGACGTAATTTTCAAAACATAAACAATTACCAGACGCTTTTCGAGCCTTAATCATTACAAACTGATTTCATTCCTCTTTTATATTTTTTCAATAAGCAAGTTTATGTCAACAATACTTTTTTGTTGTATTAACCTTTTAAATGTGAGAGATTTTTTTTTTTTTTGGGGGGGGGTCATCCTGTAGGTAAATTAGATTTCTCTGCATATAAAGCATTTTTTTTTCTTACATAAATTATTTAAATAATTATATAAAATATTATCTTGAGGAGAGGGAGCGTGTGCTATTCTGTATTCAACACTGAGATAAGGGATGGGTTTCACCAAACTTTGTTAACAACGTTAAGGAAATTTAAGACCTTTAACATATATATTACACTCGTTAACTAACGATTCGTTATATCCTTAACAAAGGTTGGTGAAAGTCGTGCTGAATTCTTCGAGGAAAGAACTATTGGCAAAATATAGAATCTAATAAGAATATGCCTGGTACTGAACACTGGCGCACAAATGTCTTTGTGCAAGTGGCGTGTGCAGTCATAATAATAATAACAAACACCGAAAATCTGACTTACCTAACCTCCAAGTGTTCTTGGTTATTATTTTTATTAAACTTCCTAATGTGTATATACATAAAAAAGAAAAAAGTTAATTTTCTTGAAAAAATAATATGTAAAAGTAACGACGCCAGGGTTCGATCCCGGGGCATCTCAATCAGCTTTCTAATACGTTGACCACCAGGCCAGGCTGCCAGTTGCGGAGTGAACGCTTTTCGGTGGTACTAATAGTTACAAGGAGTTCTGCTTTTTTCTAGGAGTTCTGCGCCTGAGCGACAGTGGGCGCAGCTTGGGAAACACGTGCTTCCATAAGACGCTAGTTAGTAAACTCCTTTCGAGGAAATTTATCTGTACGAATGCTGTTGGAGTTTCAAATGGTTGGAATTTTTGGAACAAAACTCTGCTCTGGTTTGGTGCATTGTTCACTTGAATACTGTTTCTGTTAATTAGTGCTGAATAATTATGGGTCAACGCAGCATGGAACCGCTGGAGCTGATCTGCACAGAGTTGACCGACCACAACTTGACTATCAGTGTCTAGTTTCAATCAGTGGCGTATAGCGGCAAATTTTGAGGGGCGGCGGAAATTTCCAGGCTCTCATTCCATGTTCCTTACATCTCTCATCTACTTATACGTAAAGAATTTTATTTCTTTCCTCATTGTAAGATTAGTTTGCAAACTAATCGACATATAGACCGTTGTATTGTAATTTTGACACAAATTATATTTAACACAATTTGCATCATAAGTTGGTCACTAAATTATCTTTGCGATAGATAATACTAATGAAACTAAATTACACAGTTTCGCATATAAGGAAAACGTTCTAACAGTAACGTCCCTAGGCTATGCGGGGCCCCGTGCAAAGGTGTTTTGCGGGGCCCCTATTAGTGAATAAGTTGATTAATAACGTTATTGTCTGCCTAGGTTACGGCTGATTTTCCAAAGTGCGGGGCCTGGTGCATGAGCCCCGCCTGCACTGCTCTGAGGGCGGTACTGCGTTGTACAGTGTACATATATGCTAATTTGGACACTGCTGTCACGAATTTTCTGTGTAAGATGGCAAGAAATTACATAACTGAATGTTCGTTTTCGGCCATAAAAGGGTGAACGACTACTATAAAACAAATATGAGCTACTGTAGAAAGGCAACTTTGCAACTCTATAAATTGAGAGCGATAAAACAAGGGCCCTGGACTACAAGGATGTGATAAATACCTTCGCTAAGAGAGCGGCAAGAGTTAGAATATTCTAGGACCTTTGGGTGACTCATATGAACTAACGATATAAATAGGTTATGCATGTAAATGAACATGTTCGTGAAATATGAGGGGCGGTACTTTCTGCTGGTCTAGGAGCGAGAAATACCTAAATACGCTCGCAATTGGTTTCAATGTACTGGGCTTGTAACGTAACTCCAAATTAAGAGTATCACCGTTTATTCAAACTGCTTTTGCCGCCTGACATGGGTTACTGTTCTTGTCGTATTGCAGAAGCATTCATCCAAATATCACCCAAGTTTACGCCAAGTTTGTACTAGCCTTGCTTTTCGTTTGCAGTGATAAACTTTTCCGATTCAAATTTGTTTAAATGTTGTACAAAATTTGAAATTACAAACTTTGCACATCAAAGTTTGCTACAAAGTTGTCTTAAGTTTGATCTATCAAATATTTAAACCTCTCTCAACTTTCTAAAGGAACAAGCCATATTTCTTCTATCTCAGTCTCACACATATACACATACACAACTTTCGCACTCATACACACACACATGAACACGCTACGTGAACAATAAATTACAGTACCTGCTCGGGTCAAGGACATACGTTTTGCTGTTTTGGTTTTTGTATTGCGTATAATGAAAGAAAAGACTAATTATCGAAGTTGAGTTGATATGACTTGTTCGTGGGGGGGGGGGAAGTATACCGTGAAAAACGTAATCAGTTCTGACACGTGTTTTGACTCGTGGGCGTGCCTGCTTAAAGAACACTGACAAGAAACAACTGGTAACTGGTGCTATAATGTTATGACTAACGTCTCGGAAAGCGACCGCGAAGAACCCGGTCCGATTCCCGGCGGAGTGATGTTTTATTTGTTAAAATACAGTACAGTAACTTATTTATCTTTTTGTACATACAGTACCATATACCCATTTTCAAATTGTATAAAAAAAACACGAACCATTAGTTAGGTAAGGACCTTTTCTGAACACCGATGTTCCAGTTAGTAATACTACAGGAAAATCACTGTTAGTTTATTACTGTAAGAAGAACTCAAGGCTAGTTGCAACTAGGTTTAAATTGAGAAATTGGCAGCCTGTTTGTTTTGGGAAATGTCGTCCCGAACAGTAAATCACATCATCATAATTACACTCTTAAGGAGACTCGCTTCTGTAAAATCGCGAATCTGCCTTCTTCATAGCTCTAACGTAGGATCAATAAGCTTTCCCAGTTTGGAATTAAAGTCTACATAAATGCCTTTATACCAGAAACTGTTTTCGTAACACAAAAGGACTAGTAAAATGTACTTCATTTAGCAGAACTCGTGGAGTAGCGGTGGAGTGGCGGACAACAAACAAATCTGAAGGTCATGAGTTCGAATCCCGCTGCAGACTGAAATCTTTTCTCGCTACAGGCTCGATGTCGGTCTCACGTTTTCAACAACAAGCTTTTATAAAGTTTGTCCTGAAAGGTTTGTCCTGAAAGGTTTGTCGTAATTTTGGCGTGCAAAGTTTGTAGCAAAGATCTCATTCGTCAACTAGTGAGTTTGCTGCAAGATTGTAGAAAGTTTGCAGCCTTGCAATGCCTAACTTGCTGCAAGTTTATTGTGCTATCTGGACAGTTATCGTCTCCAGGGGTGATTTGCCGTTGAAACTGCACGTTATAGGGATAATCAAACAAATGCTGAGGCACAGTGATTCGTTTGGGAGTATTTTCGAGGTCGTACACTCCATTTAAGGGCCTTTGAATGTGAAACCAAGTTCATGAAGGTGGCGCACTATGCCAGACTGTTAAGTACCAACACCTGCCTAACAATATCGTTAATAGCACTCTCTCATCATGTTTGTTCAACGACATATTCCGTTTAACGGCGAACGGTCCGCCAATCGCCGAGCTACACAGCGTCACGTATTTTTGGAGACTTATGTCACCGATCTACGTATCACGTTTGCAACTGAAACTCAAGAAAGCTGACACACTGATTCTTTTAAAATATTGTACTGTGGAGTTCTCAATACTTGCAATTCTGTGTGTGGTTTGATGATATTATAACCGTCCATTGCTTTGTATGTACCCATACTTTTGTTTACCACATAAAAGGCAATGGATTTTTAACTAGCTTTTATTATAAACAAACCCATGTTGATATGAGAATTTTTAATAAATAGCGGCTGTTATATACAAGAAATAGTTTGGCTACAACCACTGATTTGAATCTTATTTATGACCGTGAGACATCTTTGGGTCAGCTAGGGATGTGGGCCGGGATCTCCCAGGATTTTCAGTTTAGGGGGTAAAGTCAAAATTGGGAGGGTGTAAGTAGATTTTTTTGGACGGTTTCCATTGTTTTTTGACCGTAAAATTTTTATAAAGTTGGGAATGCTCTCGAGGATTTGGGATTGACACCTCCAACAGGGGTATAGGGTCTGGCAGAATCACTGGATGTATGAAGTAAGTTGGAGAGAGTAAGGTTTGAAGGTACTTTGCGAGCCTGATGTGAATAAGGAAAGTCCTGGAAAAGTTTTAGTCAGATTGGCCAGTCGCAGCGAACGAACCCAGCACTTTCTGAAAGCGAAAGGAACAACATATCAACTGTCAAGTAATACTATTTGAAGTGTACACTCCGATCTAGAAGAGATATAAAATAGACAATAAACAAGTTTGTACAAAAATTTGTGTAATTGAAAATGCATTTATTTTTCTTCTAACTTTAAGTGTTTTCTTTGTGTTCACTTAAGTGGTACGCAAAAATAGCTTAACATTGGTTCAGAAGCCACAGAGGGCAAGAAAAAATTTCCTCCGGGTTTTTGTCCGCTAGGTAGTGTAAATGACAGTATTACCAGCATGTCTCCCCCACAAAAAAATCTATTTTTATTCTCTTGACTTTCTTCTTCTTCTACAAACTGGGCACGATAGGCACTAAAGGTACTTCATTGGAATGTGCGTCTGATTAGCTTTTCAACGAGGTATTACTCGCGGATAATTATCCTATTTATACCGTGTTGACCAAGATTGTTTTCCACTGCTTTCACAAAATATTCATTTAAGGCATCAGCTGGTATTTCAATATTTTCATTATCTTTCTTGCGACTACCTTCTTTGTTTATTATTGTCCAAGCCTTGGAATTTTTCTGTTTTGCTTCCTATCTTCTTCTTCTACAAACTGGGCCCGAAAGGCACTAAAGGTACTTCGTTGGAATGTGCGTCCGATTAGCTTTTCAACGAGGTATTACTCGCGGATAATTAGGAGGAGCACAAGGGCCTAACAACGTGAAGATCTGCGATTACCTTTAAATCCCTGGCCAGCACCTAAGGGTTAAAGATAAATTAATCCTTGTATATATCCAATAGCTTTTCACAAAGAAAGTAATTATTTCTGTCGGTATCAAAACTCTACTAAGAATATAATCATTCTTTTTTTCTTTAACTTTCTGAACTTTCTTGCCTAAGAACATACTTTTCTCAAAAATATTTCCTTAATTGAAGACTTTCTACTCGCTAATGCGTCTAATTAAAAGATCTTTTGCTTTAATCGTCCCGCTTCTTGCAATTCATGCCGGTGTTTTGCGTAGGCGATTCTAGGAATTTTGTTAGTAGCTGAAAGTTAAATGTCGAAGTTCAACATCACAAAAGATTTAGTTTGGAAGGAACAACAATATTACCTTTACAATATCAAGAAGTTGAGCGTTAAGTCTTCCTCTCTGAGGCAGGAGGGATGGATCCATTTATTATCTTCTCGAGAATGATTGACAAACCATGTAATAATTAAGTGTAGTTGATTAGAAGGCGTATTTGAAAGCTCATTCAATGGCGTTCAAAAGCAGCTTCATGTTGTCTAAGAGATAAATTATTGAGAACGAAGTGCGCTCACTGATGTCTTCAAGTTTTTTTTTAGTAAGTTTGAAGATGAAACTAAGCAGAGTTGAAACCAGGTCACTCGTGACCCGGTCTAACCTGAACATAGGTGACCCCCGGGCCGAAACTTAAGCGATTACCCAGTTTTAATCCGGTGACCCAATTGACTAGGTCTTCACCCGAATGACTCAGGACCCAGTCTTGACCGAAATCACCAGACCGACAACTCGGCGACCCTATGATCGAATCTTGACCCAACTGACCCGGTAGCCAAATCTTGACCCGGTGACCGGTCTTGTTCTTGTAGTTAGAATCAATCATAATTGTAATTTGTAAGATTCCTTGAGAAGTTAGCTTATATGGGAGTTTTTAAAAGATTTTAATCCTATTTAATACTTCAAATACAAAATTCTTTTACAATAGCTTTTCCGAGAGGGGGGTATTTTTCAAACCTCCGTCGTAATTTTAACTCCTCCCGCGGATACGAGATTATTTCCATATTTTATTACTTATTGTTAGGAAAGTTTTGGCGCCCATTTTTTGTGCAGCGGGGAGTAACACTCCCACTTCCGGTCGCCTATCTGTTTCGCCCTCCGGGTCATCTAGTCAGACCGGTTTCCAAGCATAGACCCAATGGTGCAAAACTTGACCCACATGACCCAATTAACCCGGTGACCCTTTTTTTTTAACTCTGAATCTAAGTTGGAAGCTAGTTTTGCTGTGTACACAGCGTGTTTTTCGACTTTATCGAAATGTAGTTTTCCGTGTTCGTTTTATAAGTGAAAAGTTCTCGGCATCAGATCAGAGTCTCAGGAGAGGATATCGAAAAAATGTTGGTCTAATCCTATTTTAACTGCAGTCAACTTGTGTTTCTTCCAGAAAATTTGTATGTGGGAAAACCCAAAGTTAGGGGAAACTAATAACAGTTAAAGTAGTTAAAACGTTCAGACCTAATATTGTAGGGTCAAACGATCCGTTATAATAAACATAACACAAGCTTAGAACCATTCCTCAATCATAATACAGTCTCCGTGGTCCAGTGACTGCGGTTAGTACTTCGAGTCGTCGCTGAGTAGACCATCGGTTCTGCTGCCGACCACCCTCACTGACGTTTTCTAAAGTTTTTCTCAGTTTCATCAAGTGAATTTCAGGGATGCTACAAGGACAAGAGATCTAATCGACATCTTCCTCAATCCTTTCTCCGGAAATCCCGTAGATGGGAACTCCCGCCACGATTTCACACCCTGGTATTGAACAATTATAGACAACATTACATCAAGCTAAAGAGAACTGCATTGTAATTCTATTTATGATCTTCAGGCGTAGGCCAGGGAGGTATGTGGCAAGGAAGTTGGTCAGGGCATGTTTTGAAGGTACCATCGCTGCATTAGCCTAGCGTGGCTGAGGGAAAACCATAGATAAGCACCACTCAGGATGGTCGGCAGCTAAGTTCTAATTCAGGTGCGTCCGAATAGTCGCTCGGTTCAAAACAGTCATCTTCAAGACACAATTCTGTAAATACTCATACAGTTTTTTTGGGGAAAAAAGGTAACCGAAATGACAGTAGCGTCACAAGGTATATTTATCGCACGATTCTACATGCTTTTCGCCATTTATAACTACACATTTCACATGTTCCATTATTTTTAGGCAACACATGAGAAGACTGTTCAGAGTACTATACATGTTAATTACTAAGTCAATGTTCTCACGTAGATTTTGCAAAGTATTCCTTCTTTAACACTCCTCACAGAAAACTATCGCATATTATCAGATCTGGACTTCTTGCAGGAAAAGAAAAATAAGTTCCTCTAGACAGAAGACGTTCTAGAAATATTCCCTGCAACAATGCATTATTCCTCTGGTCTATGCACTCTGTCTTGCTATAAAATTTGCTTATTGAAATATCATGTTAATGTAAACATTAAAAGTATATAAGCATATAATAAACTAATATATGAAGTAAAACACCAACGCCACTTCATCTCATTTTGTGGTTACTGTTAGTTTTTTTTGCCCCACCCTGTACTATGCAATAATAATTTTTGAAGCGCTATTTATTATTTTAAAGATTTGTGTAAACATTTACCATTAAAACAAAGACAAACTTCAAGGACTCAGAAAATGGAACTGATTTTACCGCCTGCCCCCTTTTGTCCGAAAAATAAAATAATATCTTTTAACGTTACCAGTGACTAGAATTGTTTCATAGTCAAAGCTCGTTTAGACAAAAGTAAATTTCATTATTCAGGCTCCCTACATAAGCAACGTTAATGAGTGTGCTCGTGCGTTTATATAGAATTTAAGGGACTGAGAAGCCTATAAAATTGCATGTCTCGTTTTCTCTTGTCAGCAAAATAAACTTTTCCTTTTTTTTTTTGTCATTTACAGACTTTGTAGGGTTTTAATTAACGAGATTTTGCATTTTATAGTAAAGCTCAAGAAACATTGTGTGTAGTAGTCAGAGCAATGAACATTCATGGAACAGGTAAAGTGCATATGTTTTCTCCATGATCTCCGATCCAGAGATGAAGTATGTGTAGGCATTGTATATGTGTTAACAAGCATATGGATGCAGGGTTGCCAATTACTGTAAGCTAAAATTTACTATACTTTCGAGAAGAAAAAATAATCCTCCCTGAAAAAAAAATACTAACAGGTAAATAACAATTACTATATATTCGAGTGTTATAGTTACATAATACAATTCGAAAAAAAAGTACATCTTGAGTTTGGCGTGACTATAACGTCGGTGTGTGCGTGGGGGCGAAAAGCAAGGGCGCTGATTTCTGTGTAACTTTGTGGGGAGGGGGGGCATTCAGATGTGGGATTTATCAATGAAATAGATTTGCCAAAGGGAGATACGCATTAGGAGAAGGGGAAAACGAATGGCCATGTACTGTAGAAATAGAAGAACCTACCTCAACTTACCATTTTGGGCCCCGCATTAGGGGGGGGGCATTTCAAATTTGGGGGACCAGGGCCCCCAAAGCCCCTTGGTGAAAAGGGGTTAGATTCTTAACAACATTAATGACTATTAAAGTAAAACCACTATATTATTTGGTGGTGTGCGTTTTGCGTCCGTGTATTTTGCAGCCCGAATACAGGCGACCGCGAGTTTTGCGGCCCTGAATACTGATTCATAATGAAATGCCAATGTTGAACCTGTTAGCACTAGTAACTATAGATTAATGCTTTCTTGTCTTTTGATGCACGTAAGAAGTTCGTTGCGTATTTCTGTTATTAAGTTAGATTACCAATTCATATTGGGAGCAAGCTACTACAATTTGAGAGGTAAGGTACCGGTAATTCATTTTAGGTAAATGTATTCCCTGTGCGATGTGTACATGTCATGAAAGGCGCCTAGGGGATGTGGAAGTAGTGACATTTTCTACCCACGGCACGAAGTGAGATGGGGTGGTTAGTCCCAAGATGTCCAGAAATACCAAGAACACTCTGGTACTCAGTTTGATAGGAGGCTGAGTGCACATCCGAGCGCCATACATGGGAACACTGCGAGAGAAGTCTCCAGCGATTTTACCAGAATTTGAGCACGGTTTGCAGGCTGACGCGCTACCGCCTGAGCCACGACGACTTCCACTTTATTTTGGGAAACAGGAATTCGTCACTTTTTTCAATTTCACATACACATTGATGTGGTAAACCAACTTCGTACAAAATGTAACATAAAACCAAGTGAATGTCACACAAAGACACGAATTAATGCCGAGCAAGCGAAGGGAGGATAGTCAAAGCAATAGATTCTCACGTTTTTCATTCCGTTCGTGATTTTTTTCTCTCCTTATTTAGTGTTTTCTGCGTTAATTGTTCGTTCTACATGTGTGTACTGCATTTGGAAATTCGAGATACTATTACTTCCTTCCGGGATTTCTTTTTAAAAGCTGGTTTCTAGAATGGAAAGTGTCACCTTAGGTTAGCTTTGCGTAACCTCAGACTTCCAAGGAACCAAGCTAGGTTGCAGAATATATAATTAATGAACATAACTGTCCAAGATGTCGCCGACTCTAAAATAAGTAGATTGGTCCAAAAACGCAAGATCCATTTTCCTGGGATCACAAAGCACATGATATTCTATACAGTCGCAAATTGCACGGTCGCAAAGCACAAGGACTCCATCATTGCACCGAATAAAAGAATCGAATTATAGATCGTCAATTCATTCAATCTTCACTATACAGCATCTGAAGACTAGAGGAAACGAACGTCCGATATCCATTTTCTTGGTTTTACAGGAAAGCATTTAATACTCGTTGATCAGCATTACGTAGGATCTGCTGCGCAGATTCTGCACATCATAGATTTGTTTGTAATAGACCGACTATGCATATTCTGTTCAAGCATGATAATTTGTTAAAAAGGTTCTTCGAAGAGCTAGCAGATGGCACTATTTTGCTAAAATGGACAAAGTACGTTCTTTACCTGTGGTCTTCGCATATAAATCTTGAATTATTACACACAGATCACGTATATATGCAAATTTTGAATTATTAATTTAATATTTTTGTGTAGTTCTTAATCTGCCTGCCGCTTGGCATCGTTTTCACTGTCATGCAGTACAATATGGTCGTTTAATTGATGATCCAATTAAATATTGATTATTATTTACTAACATATTATCTATTTGTGTCAAAGGGAATTACGATTTTCTTTAAGTTAATTTAATGTTTTATTTTCTGGTACATATTTAAAGTTGGTTAACCAAAGCAGTTAGCGAAGGATTTTTTCGTAAAATTACTCCAGGAAGCAGTGGCGGACACGAGAGACTACACAGAGCTACCGCACAGCTCAATCCGCGCATGCGCAAGGATCTTGGATTGGAAATGGAGTTAGTGTTTGTCTGCTCTGACAAACAAATTACGCTGGAAGAAAAAAAAATGTCAACTGGCGCTTGGACTGCTTGTTCTTACATTAAAGGTATAAGGGAACGACATATTTTCTTTCCTTTCTTTTTAGTGTGATTCACAAGTGCTCGGCATTTCAGAATGTATATGTTCTGTGTACTGTGTAAACAATGAAATAAATGTACTGCCTTCCTTTAAACTTTAGTGTTGAAAGTATAAGTTAAAAGTACTGAATTGCATTGTGATTACTTTCTTTTAGAAGATACAAAAAGATGAAATGTGGTCATCTTTGTCCGGAAGGAGCAAGTTTGTGCGATTTAGCAGATTGTAGAGTTAGTGCCGCATTTTAAAGTTATTGGTGAATGTAGGTTGACCAGAAATTTCTTGATCAAAAAGAGTATAACTAATTCACTATACAAGCCAGCATGCAAGAATCAAATATATGGTTGAATTCTGGTAATTGTTACGTATAAAGCAGGCAGAAATCCAGCCCTCGTGATCCAGGAGCTAACATCACTGGCTTCGGGTTGGCAATGGGTATGGCATCGGAACCTCGTGGCTGACCATTCCGAGTGAGGTTTTTCAAGTATTCCTTAAGTTTCACCAGGCGAATATCGGGATGGTACCTTAAGGCCCTGACTAATATCTTCCCCATTCTCAACGTACCTCATTCGGGCCTGAGTAAAATATGTCAAAAGATCTAACATTATTCGAGAGCAGACAGAAATAAAACAAGTAATTATTTTTTTTATCTCTTTACCTCCTCAGAAGTTCAAAATGAGAACAGAAGATGCGGGAGGCTGTTGTTATATCCTCCCTTTCAATTTTTTTCATAAATATTTCAATCCGAAGCTGTTAATCGATTCCCCTTATTAATTCGATAAGTGGACGCTGCTGTTTTCATTTCTTTACATTCTTAAAATAATCATCTTTCGTCATAGATAGAGTTCAATGTAAAATGGCCTTTGAGCTGTATCTGGAGTTATTACATAAATAAATAAAAATAAACTTGTATAGAAATATCAAAAAAATACATTTTAATTTGCGTCTTACATAAAGAACAGAAGAAATTTTCACAATAATTTTTGGTTCCATTAAAAGGACCAATCATAAGACATCTCTGTACTGTTTACACAGAAAATTAATTTTTAATGAGCTCGTTCTGACCAATCAGAACGCAGCTCCATTATTAGAAGGGGAATACAGTACTAGAAGGGAATAGTGTATATTCTCCACATTTGAATGTGCTCTCTCCCCCAATTCTTCGGTGCAAAAATTTACATTCTTACGTAGATATATCCATATATTTTAATATCAAAATTTGCTGATCATTACTAAATGTTTAAAATATCTTATCTGCAAACTTGTGACGTTGAAGTATGATTGGATATTCAGTACTATACATATTATTTTCAATGAAACATCAAAAGCAGGCTAAGACATTTGAAGTATTTTCTTTCAATCAAATATGCTTATTTGATTTAAATTCAAGTTATCAGATATAGTAAAGATGGTAACTAAACGTACTGTAATTTAGTGATGCATCGAAACGAAACGAGATGAGATTTGGGCTGCCTCGTCTCGTCTCGAAAGCCAGAAGAAACACGAGACGAGACGAAACTTCGAGAATACGAGATACGACACACGAGAATTGTCTCGTAAGCAACACTACTGAAATTTGACTTACAAATTTTACTCAGATCTCACTTGAGTAATATCTTGTACTGCACCTAAAAGGTACATAAGATACATTGATCGGTACCCTGTACCTATACTTAGGTACACTGACTAGCTGGCCAGAATTTCCGGGGCCAAATTTTCGTACCTGAGAAAACTATGCCACATTACCGGGGCCAAAATTCGTAAGTTCGTTCTTTGATATGTCTCGCAATACAGACAACATTGGAAGGGAAGGAACATTTTCTGATACTTCAGGATACTAATGCTCAATCGTTCCGCTAAAGCACGCTGCTCTACGTATGAGATAAGACAACCATAATTTTCTTGAAAATGTTTTGTATTGTATGTGTGTAACTGTACAGTGTACACTAACGTATAACAGTGATAACTGAACATGCTATTGTTATCCATGGGTTTGTATTTATATTCTTCAGAACTAGTTTCAACGAAAATATATTTTTTGACCTAGTAGTGACTTGCGTTCTAGGTGACTGTTTTTACTAGTCGAAACTCGAAATGCTTAATGGTAATTATAGCAACGTTGCACAAAATGTTTTGCACTGTTTCCAATTTTCTCACCGGCTCATTAAGGCTTTATCTGTGTCAACAGATAAGAAAGTGAAAATTTGCGCAATTTCGGTACACCCATCTGGTCACCGTGTCACTTGGTGTAGGAAGATAGTTTAGGTGTCGTTGGAAAGGTCTCGACAAGATGAATTGAAACCCGTATCCAGATTGAAGATGCAGTTCCCGAATTTAGTGGGGGATTTTCAACTTTTGAACTACTTGGACTAGGAAAGTGCTTGAGGTGTGGTTGGAAAGGTCTCGACAAGACGAGCTCAAACCAGTATCATACATCCAGTTGCAGGGGGTGGTTCACGAGTTTCGAAGGCTGGGAGAATTTGAACTTTGGAACTACTAGGGCTAGGTAGGTGGCTGAGGTGTCGTTGGATAGCTCTTGATGCAATTCTTGCAACGGAACAGTGATCATATAAATATGATGCTCGCTGCCGAAGCCTGGTGGTTGCTTATGTGCACACAGAAAAAAATCCTTGTTTGTGGTTCACAAAAAAATGTTCAAATAGCGCCCAAACAAAGTTTTATTTGTTCTAAATAAAAGTTCGTTTGAACGAATTTCTCTGGTACAGGTACCAGTGAAGAAAAAAATCTATTACCAAGGAGACTTGAACACGGGGTGGCTAGTTGGCAGCGCGATGCTTTACCTACCACCCCCAAGGATTTTTGGCTAAAGTTAAGTGGAGTTCAGCTCATAGAACTTTTAGAACTTAAATTTTCCAACTTCATAACTGCAAGGCCTACTGTAGATTTATTAACAATAAAAACCAATATCGTATGAAAGCGTTTCTTCGTATCCTATTTCAAAAACCAGGGTAACAAATACATTTTAAAAGTCAGCATCTGTTTTGTTTATTAATATTCTTGCTTGTTTCATTAAACAAACCAGATTTGTTTCAAACCTACTTATTTCTATGTTACTCATTTTGTTTGTGCTGCCAAGCACATGAAATATTCAGAAATAAGCAAGATTTTAACCACAACAAAATACTGCAAAATTGTTAATTGATGTTCTAAATTCTGCAATTGACAAGTAATAAGATTCCTTTTTGTAATATTAATATAATATACTGAAGTTTCAAGCTTGGCTATTACATAATTACAACGAAACAAGTCAATCAGAAAGTGTGGCGCCGTAACGATATAGGTAGCGTGTCAGACTACAAAATACTGGAAACTGAGTTCTGTCCCTGGTCGGTGTTGTTATATTTTTTTAGTGCTCGCAATTTAATTCGTTTAAACGAACTTTGGTTGAGAGAAAATACTTTTTTTATGATGTTCCGAACAGGTATGGCAGAAACTAACGCACACTGAGAGCTTATAACGAGTCCAATTTTCGTGAACCTTCATAATATAGTACTTTTAAAGGACTTTAAATAACGATTCTGAAATCAATGATTTTCAAGATGGCACCCACAATCCGAAATCCAAGATGGCAGCCACCAAAAAAAAATAGTTTAATTGCAAAATTGTAGATGTATTACAAGTCTGATTTCTGTAGAATTTGAAGTCCGGAGTTTTTTTTCAGAATACTCAGTATTTGTTTAATCGTGATTTGGGACCGTACTAAACTGTGTACATGCTTCATTCCGCTTCAGTCTGCTCAGTTGGTGGGTGATAAAAAGGTCAGTAACTGTATGTTACAATCTGGTGAGGGATAACAACAAATAGTCGTGAGTAGTTTGGAAAACTGTCACCAGGTAGCAGAACACTCACATTTCGTACTAAGGTATTACAGTGTGAAAATGGCTGCCGTACTAGAATAATGTACGTTACAGGAGCGGCGGACAATGCTACGTTTTTATGAGCGATAGGTCTTCCTGTGAAGCACATTTACAAGGAAATCCATTGTGTGTGTTGCGAGAAGTGATTTTCAATTGTTTGGTCCACTCAAAAGCTGCTCACATTGACGGTAAACATTCAGGGTCGGATTTACCACTAAGCCCGGGTCTAGAGGCGCAGCTCTAACAGGGGCGCACTTCAAATGGAAAAATAAAAAATTACTATTTAAAACGTGAGACGAATGACTTCGGGTAGTTTAAAGTTAGATTGCTTTACATTATAAATAGTAAAACAAACATCTGTGTGTATATTAGGAATATAATTTATTCATATTTTTGTTTTTGTACACACCAATAATCATTTTAGTCAATGCTATACATACACACTAAATTCAAAGAGCGGAATTCCTCTTGATTTGAGCGTAATATTTCATCTTGCGAGAACGGAAAGAGGGACCGCTCTTTCGAGCGGATTTTCATCGGAAAAAGTTAAGATATTTCCGCTTGAAAAAAAAAAGATGGAATTTATGGTAGTTCTTGTCGATCGGAACGTAATTTTCTTTAGTTGAATTTCCATCTGTTGAGATAAAATTTACATCTTTTGCGCATTAAAAGGACGCAATAAAATGTTGAAAATGTAACGTCCTTATGATGAAAAATAGAAAAAAAAATAACTGATTTCAGTGCAATTTGAACCTCACTGAAAATCAAAGTGCATAATATATCCTGAAAAAATTCACAATATTTTCTAGTTTTACTACGTTTTTAATGCATAACTTTTCGGGAAATTAAGATAAACTACACCACATTTTTAGTGCATGAATGCTGGTGTGCCTTTGTGTGTTTTTTGTGTCAGAATATTTTCAGTGCTGCTACCTTCGGCCAATGTACCAACGCCTTATCTCCTAGGCTAGATAGCCATCAGAAAGAACGCCCTCGAAAGGGCCTTCTTCGTCTTGTCAGGAACTTGACATCAATCTTTAAAGATTTCTTATATATGTATATACCTGCTATGTATATCTTATTCGTGACACCTTCTGTATGTTTTTGTTATTTAGAAAAGTTATCAGGTCTTCTTTTGTCATTTTAATCTAAACGCGACTAACTTCACAGAAGAACTTTGTCTTTCGGTAACCTTCGTGATAACAAATGGCGGAGAACAAACTTGACTAGTACCCATGATGCTTTGCGCACCACTCTAAAAAATATCAGAAGTCGCTCTTTCAAGTTTGAGGAATAACTAACATCCATAAAACATCGGAATCTCAGCTATAAAGATCACATTTTGTATTAAAAGCGACTGAAAACCTCTCTTTTCCGTTACAAAATTCACTCTCAAAGGATGGTAGGGGTCTACTACTTTCCGCTCTAATAAGATAAATATTCGCTCTTCCGAATTTAGTGCGTAGAGCGTGACAATCATCTATACTGTTGCCAATAGGCAACAGGTACTATGTGTTGAAGCTACTATATACATGAAGGCGTAATTTAGGCTAGGTTTTTTTATATGACGAAAACCAAAGTGTCTTTTCCTAACCTGTCTTCTCGGTACCGCAATATGTAGGTACGGTGCGTTCGAATCCTGGCTTATGTTTTCCGTCCGTTTTGCGTACCGTCCTGACTTATGTTTTCCAGAATTTCCTTCAGTTTCACCACACCAACGTCAGGATGGTACCTTAACTAAATCACCGGTCGCTACCCTCCCATACCCCATCGCGATCTGATCCAAGGATGACTAAAGACCTTTAAAATGTTCAAAATTATCCTAATCTGTCTTTTATAACAGTATAAACGTGTCTTATTTTTCTCCCTATCTTGACTTTATATCTTTAGGAGGTAACTACAATATTTTCGGAGATGATGTTTCAGATTCAAAGAGCTGGCTGGCCACGTATACAACGTAGCGAATGAGTTTGTGGTGTCGCTTTTGTCCATTCCTGGAGATTTTGTAATTTTGTAAGTTGCTATTTTTTAGGAGCGACGTATTGACGGATAGAAGGGAATTATTTAACTTCAAATCTGGCCACTGGAGCTGCTCAGCATTGAGGGAAATCTGATCCCAGACGCTGGGTACGATGACATAATAGACATTTCGCACAATGGAAACCAAAGAGGAAAACGCTTTAAAATTATCTTTAAGATATATATTATTATGGATAGTAATTACTAATTGTATTTATGTATAATTAATAATATATTTTGTTTAATTTCCTTTGAAGTGTTTTTGTGTGAATAACAATAGTTTATATTACCTTCTTGTTCAGGGTAACGTCTTCCACAAGTAGCCTACAGTAAGTTACCGTAATTAAAATTGCTCATTCTAGGACTATGTATTTAATGTCGTTATTTATTATTATTATTAATATTATTGAACCGTGTTTTGTAAATAACCACATTAGCAGAGTTAAATAATTATTATCTCTTTATTATCATTATTAAGTGAGGAGTGGACGGAGGAGAGTAAATTTATCATAATGTGAAGGCGAGAAGGGAAAAAGGACGGGAGGGATAAAAGGAACGGAAAAGAGAGGGGGGCAGAGGCGCTAGAACTTCTAGGCCTAGGGCTCCTAGTCACACAAATCCGTCCCTGTAAACATTTCGTCCACGAAACAGACGTTGAACGTCCGTATATGTCTGCTGAAGTAAACCAAAGACTTTTATGTAGGTTAGGTATTGAGACATTTATTTATACATCCAATTCTAAACGCACGCCATCTTGTTACTTAATTCGCACGCCATACGTTTATATTTCCTTTTCTTAAAGAACAAAACATGTTCTACCAACAGGTGGCGTTACGAATCATTGAAACAGATAGCCCCAATCCTTTGTGTTCAACGAAATGTGGGCTTCTTTATATGATGTTACATTATTTTCGACAAGTCACAAATGCAATCATCACTGAAGGAAAATTTTGCAAAAAAAAACAATGGTTTCCATCAAACTAAATCCTTTTGAAATGACTGTTTCTGAACTCCGATGTTGGGATGTTACGTGGTAATAATGCCTGTCATAACTCCTAACCTTTCTGCTAGATCTGATACACAGTTTCGTAATGAAGCCCTGTCAGATATGCTTATTCTGGAAGGAGGAGGATGTAACGGGAGTTTGGTAATGAAATGTCAGGTTTAAAGAACTACACACACTAGTTTTCTGTAAACTCTCCGCTGTAAAATCTCGGTAGACAAAGGGCGTTACGACACCAACTTTTTGTTATGACAATTCTAGCCGCATGCAGTGAATCTGCTCTCTGCCATGTTGCAGAAACGTTTGAAGTTACAAAAGGCATTGATTAACAGTAGCTATCAGCGGAATATTCATTGCCACTTTTACAAACAAAAAGCAAACAAAAAGACCATGTTTTTTGTTTTTTTTTTAAATTTTGAAATTAATATATTTTGCTTAGAGGGGAATATGCAAACTTCCAATAAATATACAGCATGGCCTTCTTTGTCTCGTCGAGTAGTAGGGCTTACATAAAAGAAAAGGAAAGATGCGTCTTTAATACAGTAAAAGTCCAATAGTCCGGCACGTTCGGGACCGGCCCGGTGACGGATTACCGAAAATGCCGGACTATCGGGCGGTACCTCTTACTATTGGTATAGGCTAAGCCGTACAGCTAAAACAATGAACTGAACCTGCGTGTGGTGACAGCCGAGGAAAGTCCGAACACTTCCGACTGATTCCGAACAATGCTGATTGCGTCTAACAGTAGCAGACGCGTAGTGGACACTTTCAATTCAAGTGGTTCCGAACCGCGCTAAGTAATATTTTCTGCAAGCTTTAACTTGCTTCTAGTTTTAAAATCTATTGCTATTGTCTTAAATATTTTGTTAATTTTTTTTAAACATTTGTTTTAAGCACTGCTTTCTTATGAGGCATGTTTAAAAATTATGTTCCACCACCTTGATTGACGTTGTGGCATGGCCAGGTATTTCTTGCTCCTTTTGTAATGTCGTGCAAAAATATTATGTTTAGTTCAGATTACCTTTAGGTAAGGTGAGCAGACATCCTGAATTTACCGGAACAATCACGGTTTATAACTACAGTGACCATATTTTCTCGGTCAAAATTCGGGAGGTCTTACCAGGAACAAAAGACATCCACCCACCTATAATGACGGTGGTTTGAAAGTCGACCCACGAAGAAAATTCTTATTCAGATCATAAAGTTAGCTTAGAACTTGCGTTTGACTCGACTTTAAAATTGTTTATAGAAAGTATATATTAATTTAAATGAAATAGTGAAATATGTTGTAAATTAAAATAACTTCTAAATAAGAGTCTTTGTAAACTTGGACAAAGGATCCTCAAGTTTATTCTCCAAGAATGGTCGACGTTGATAGTTTGAACCAACCATGCTTCTCTGAAGACAACTTACCTGTCTGTAAGTTGGCCCAGTCAATGAAGAGGGTGTAGAGGACATGTTCGGGAACAGAATTTTTGACTTCAGGGCTGTGTTTGGAGTAGTTAGGAGGTCAACATACTAAAAGTCCCCGGACCTTCGAGGTGAGCGGGGGGAAGGAGGGGCGGGGGAAGGTCACTTTTTTCGGTTTCTCGCTTATATCTCGAGAACGGTGCGTCGTAGCGAAAAGGTATTTATGTTCAAAAAGAAAGCTGAGAAAATTTCCTACAAGGTTGCTTCTATTCATTTGTTCCCTATTCCTAATAGTTTTCGAGATATTTGCTTGCGAAAATTGCAAATTAAAAAAAAAAAAGCTTTTTTGCCTCACTTTTATAGTAGACAAACTGCCTTTTAGCACCTCATCCCTTAACTTCAGCCAAGTCATCAGGGAAAAAAGTAGTAGAACACTAAATTTTCTTTAAAATGAGTTATTATTTAATATATCTATATTAGCTTCAACTTGTCCAAAGTTATAGCAATTTGAAATGCCACTTATTACCGTTAATTATAAGTACGATGGTCACTAAAAAGTTTTTAGACATGCAATTGTGGGTATACATACCTTTATTTCAACTGTTACAACTTTTCAAAGTATTCTCCGAGACATTCCACATAACCTCTTATCTTCCTATCTTCGAAGCACTGGTGTCACTGGGTTTTAAGTTCTGCTCCTGTTTTTCAGCAATTCACACATCTTCAAGGGATAGAAAACTGATGCTCTGGCAGTGTCTTCTCAACACGGAGAACAAGAAAGTCTCACGGTTCAAGACCGAGGCTGTGAAACACTAAAAGAGATAGCCGTAACAAAATATGAAGAAAAAAAATACAAACAAAGACGTTTTATAGCGTACTCGTTGGTTTAAAAAGAAACTATTCATACGAAAATTTTTGTTGTTTTGGCTCTCTTGGGACGGTAGGGTCCGGCAATTGGCTCAGGAGGTGGCTCATATTGCTCATCTTCATCTATATTTTCTTCCACCTCAGTTTCCACATCTTTCAGGGATTCTGTCTCTTCAGGGATGGGTAGGGATTCTATTTCTTCAGCGTCGTCTTCCTCATTGTCCATCACGGGAATGCCATTGGAACAATTTTCCAGACAGTATTGACATAAAACAGAACAGTTCCTTGGCTCTTCTGCATCCACATTTGCCAGTACAGTCTTTGGTGCACCGGCAGAAAATCCTCTTCAAAAGTTTCTCTGGTGCTAAGAAGTCTTTAGTTGGTGGGAGAGAAGAGATGTCAGGTTTGATGTTTCCTACTGACTTGACAAACGACTGGTAACGGTAGAGATTAAGGGATCTCTCCGTTCTTGGAGCTCCATACCATCTCAAGATACATTTGCGACCAGCTTCCACAATTTCAGCTTGTGATGACGAAGGCTTCGAGAAGACTTCAGCTGCTTTGCGAATGCCTGGGTGTTTCTGGTAAAGTTTTTATGAAACCAACTTTACTTTTCCGAAATGCCGCAGACGTTGTATCGCAGCCTGTAAAGGTATGCAGGAACAAAATGTCCTTTAGTCCTAACTGCTGCATCTGTTGAGTGGAATGTATGTTGGTCTTCACTTTCCCTCGACCAGGTTTCCCAAACAAAATATCTCGGTTAGCTGGAGTTTTTTCCATTAGGAGAATTGCCAGGTCAACGTCTTCGCCAATGACAGCAACACTGGTTGTTTCTGATTTGCCAATGGCTGTTGTAACAATCAACAAATCAGCATCGTCTGATGCTTGAAGAGTCTCAATCTTATTGTTGTAGTTTTGATCTCAGCAGGTCAATCAGTTTCCTTTTGTTGTGCTCATTAGAGAGGAATTGGTCTTGCTTCACTGTTATTTCAGTGCTCAAATTGAAATTGATGTCGACGGACTTCTTCATTCGATAGCGTCGTCCCTCTTCAGCTGTCTTTGTGCTGTTTGCTAAGTTTGCGTACCCATCGAACACCACAGTGCAGCTCTTGTCAGGATAGTGGTTCTTGACAAATTCCACATATCCCTCACAAATGGTGGAAACTGAAGATCCTCTTTGCCAAATCACTTTGTGCATTAGAAATCCTCCATCAGCAATTACGTCAAAGTTTGGCAGATATATATTTTTGTTGATTGGATCAAACAGTGTGTATAGGACTGATTTTTTTTGTTTTTCTCATTCCACCTTCATTGAATAAGGCTAACGGAAATGGGGCCAATTCATATTCCAAACAATTCTTCGTCTTCGTCCGTTTTTTTTTTCATTATGGAAATCCTTTGAAAAAGCAGGAAAGGATCTACTGTAACCTTTTCACCGTTGACCTTTATGGATGAACTCACAGAGGAAAGAAAGAGTGTTCTATCTTTGCGTGATAGACTGATATCTGAAAATGGTAATCCTACCATTTTAACCATCGCTTGCTTACCAACTGTAACAGCATCGTAGCAGTTGACTGTAGCATCTCTCACCAATCCGGTAGCTATCGACATGATATCACTCGTTTCAGGGAAAGGAGGATGATCTTCAAACCACTCTGTGAGTTTAGCAATATCAGTCGCAATCCTCGTGCTGTTCACTTGAGGTGAAGAGAACGCCACAGAACTCTTCTAGCGATTGGCAAATGTCATTAGTTGCACACATCCCCATGACCCATTTGCTTATTACACTATCTGTAATGCCCTGTCCACGTGTTAGGCCACCACGGCTTTTGAAGCTTCGCATCAGAGTAGTCTCGATAGTCATATCTGACCAAAAGCGATCAGATCGCCGCATCGTGAAGTACCCACCGTTGACGAAGTTGTAGTAGTCTTCTGGCGTCATTTTTGATGGAAGATTCATCATATCCTGCGCATACAAGTGGCAGGATTTTGCGTAGGAAAAGTGGCCAGATGCGTGAAAGTAAGGTATCATTCTCTGTACATAAGTTAGGTGGGCATCCCAATCACCTGACCTCTCAGTATGAATGTACTCTTTCATCAAATTTACCATTTTGAAGTATTGGATCCATAGCTTTGCAGTTCGTCCATTCCCACTGAGCTGTTCTAGTGCTTCTCCAGATTTGTTTGCCAGTGATTTCAGGTGTGGCTTTTCGTTCAATGAGCTCAATGAGGGAGTCTCATTTAGGAAATCGGACACCAATTCTTTGACACATGTCTGCTCTTCCTCTGTGATTTGGATATGATCAAATATGATGTTGGACAAGGCAGTTTGTGTGATCAAATGACCTCTGACTGCCCTGGCAAAAGCATGGCCTTGAAGCATCTTCTCAACTGATGCTGGAGCGTAGACAGTGCTCAGAAGTTTTTATACCACTTCCGGACATTTGGTAGCCAATACATCCCCAAAACGACATGAGGAGATGAAATCCGCCGAGACGTACAATGCACTTCGATAGGTCAGAGTCAGCTGGAGCATTTGCAACTATTTCTCTGGCTTTCCGATATAATGGCTGGTCGAACGTGATGATCAAACAATCCTGACTGATTTTTCACACAACTCGCCTTCATATCGTATTGTGGTGTACACTGTATTGTAATCAGAAGGAGGAGCAATTATGAAAGGAAGTTTGACAATTTTAGTCTTTTCGCTGTAACTTCCTCTTCTAACGGAGTGCATGTACCCCTTCCATTCTGGCACTTCAATATGTTGCTTTTTAGCAAGCAGCCATAGGATGTCATGTGGTTGAGGATGTGCCGATTCCTGTGGTACTTCTACGTTTTCCACGGTGACGTTTTGTAGACCACCTCCCTTACCTTGGAAACTTTGGTAAACTATTTTTATATGGGACAGTCTAGTAACTTTGGACTTCGGCCCGTCACGATTCGCCTTTAGCTGTTAAGTGTTAAAATCCACACCCATGCCCCTGCCGGGACTCTAACCCGGGACCTTCGAGCTGATGGCCTACCGCCGCAGACCGCTCCGCCACCCGGCCGGCCCTTACCTTGGAATGCTTCTAGTGGAACAATTCCAAGTTTTCCGATCTCAATTGACGTGGGCATCTTGGTCAATCTTGGTATATCTGAACCTCTTTCTACTGAACTGGAAGGGGTAATGCATCTGATTCCACCCATGCCGTGGAAAGTGTTCAGTCCATCCATGGTGCATACATTGAAGTCAGCGTTGTCGAAGACAAATTGATTGAATGATCCTGTTTTGAACGCTGGTTGAGCATGAACCACAGCTGACATTTCTAAAGTTTGGGCTTCGTAGTAAGATGAACAGAATCCTAAACTTGAAAGAAGGTTAACTAAGTTTTTAGAGGCATATCTTCTGTAAAGTAGGAGTGAGAGGCTATTCAATATTGAGGACAAGAAGGTTCATGCTCGAACTACAGAGGTGATGGTGTTAACGTCCTTAAGGAAGTTATCACCAGGTGGGTAGACGTGAGTATCGTACATTTGGCTCTGGATATCTTGCCTTATTTCTGCTGCTTTTCTTACGATCCTAAGTCGCTCGTCGATTGAATTTGTTTCCTTGTTCTCATACCAAGTATCATTCAAAAGCTTGTACCCAGAGTCTCTAAAACGTTGAATCGGTTGCATCCTGGTTTCACTATTAATCGATCTCCATATTTTTTTTTAAGTTTTGCTTTTACGGTTCTCGCGTCGAGTTTTTCCTCTGTTACTGCTGCCATCAATTCGCCCATTGAAAACTGGCAGTCACTGTCCCCTTCCACGTACGCATAAATTAATTCCATTTCCTTGGCAATATAATCATCAGTTTTTCTTTCTTTTAGTTGTTTGTACAAAGGCTTCACAAATTTTAGACGACAGTCATTGTGGTATACAGCTTCTTCAGCGATTAAATCATTCATTGAGGATAGGCGACCAACTAATTCTTGCCCCCACTTATCTTTTCTCGCTAGATCAGCCTCCATACATGATTTTTGTACAGCAAATGTTCGAACCTGATATACCAATCTGCTTTTTTCACAGCGTTTCTTTACCTCATTCTCAATAGGGTCAGCACAGAGAAAACCATTATTTTTGAAATCGAAATCTGATACTGAAGATCTCAAACTCACCGTTTCAGTTGGTTGTGTTGATGTTGATGCACCATGTCTCTTCAAATCAGCCATAATACTTTGGGTCCTTGTGTAATTTTTACAACATGATGTGTGAACTAGGAGGGATTTCAAGCCTTGTATCTTAGAGCTCTTGTAGTCCTTCCTTTCCTTACTTACTCTTATAAGCGAAAGAATTCCCTGTTCTTACATTCTTGAAACGTCATCAGCTGATTCATCGATGTCTACGTCACACACAAAACACTTATTAGTCAATGCGAAAGTGAATCACTCTCAGGAAATACAAAAACACCATTATAGTCAAAAAGATTCTTTACACAACGTCACACGACACGCGTTAACAACAAACTGGACTCGAGTAATGCATGAATAGAACGGGTATTTAAAGGATACTCCCTCTCCCCCCTTGTCCACCCTTCCAAAAATACTTTGTTTTTCCTTTTCGGCAATTTTTTGCTACCAACAATGATAGCGGCTGTTCTTTGTACTCGGTTAATAAGGCTAATTAAAAAAATGCACTTTTCATTCAATTTTCTCTCTATAAAGAAATACTGTAGATACTTTTTCCCACCTCAAACAGAAAAGGACCAAAACCTTGGAAACAGAAAAAAGAAGAAAATAAAACCAATCTTGCAAGAAATTTCGTCAGCTTTAATTTTGAATATAGCTAGTTCTCCATTTTGTTTGTCGTTGTTTTTCACTTGTTTATTACGATACTCAAAATTAACAGTACTGTAGTCGAGAACATGTCTTGTACGTGGCTTAATGTGATTAGATATTTAATAAAGGCAATTTCAAATTGCTATAACTTTGGACAAGTTGAAGCTAATATATTTGATAATAACTCATTTTAAAGGAACTTTATTGTTCTACTACTTTTTCTCTGACAACTTGGCTGAAGTTAAGGAATGAGGTGCTAAAAGGCAAAGTTTGTCTATTATAAAAGTGAGGCAAAAAAAGCTTTTTTTTTTTAAATTTGCAATTTTTGCAAACGAATATCTCGAACACTATTAGGAATAGGGAACAAACGAATAGAACCAATCTTGTAGGAATTTTTCTCAGCTTCCTTTTTGAACATAACTACTTATTCGCTACGACGCACCGTTCTCGAGATATAAGCGAAAAACCGAAAAAAGTTACCTTCCCCGCCCCTCCTTCCCCCCCGCTCACCCCGTAGGTCCGGGGACTTTTAGTATGTTGACCTCCCAACTACTCCAAACACAGCCCTGATGTCAAAAATTCTGTTCCCGAACATGTCCTCTACACCCCCCCCCCTTCTGAGCGTTCATTGACTGGACTAAATACTTTGTTCTTTTTTTAATGTTTTGATACATCTGTGTGCAAGATTCAGAATTGTTCATTTGAATAATTAACATGACTTTCACTCATTCGATTTTTTTTGTCTCCAGAAATTATTGAAAACGGTCTCTCTACAGAAGCATTTATTCCTTGTAAAGACTGAACGAATTCACATAATTTTCTCTAATTTTAGGACTATTATCATTCGTTGATTTAGGTCCTCGAGAACAAGTACTCATATCAGTTGATTAGTTAATTTAAGTTTATCCCAATCTGCGAAGAGATGGTCAGTGAGTACACACAGATTGTTCAACATACCGTCGAGGGATACACAGATGGTAGAGTTTTTTAAACAGTATTCAATTCTGTTTCAAATCTTTAACCCGTTACAGTTGATGAAGAATTGAACCATGAAATTCGGGGACTTTTAATATATTTTTTTCGGAACACCGGAACAAATCCCTAAAATTCGGGACGTATTTATAACCCTTTGTTCCCGCTTTCTTTAGGATTCAGCCGAGACGCTAATTTGGCCCAGATTTCATCAAACATTCTCGGATATTTAAATGCACGAGAAGCGGCAATACTTTTACTAAATGTAACGAATGCTTTATGCCAGAGGTCTCCAATCTACAGCCCGCGCAGCTATTTTATCTAGTCCCAAAACAAATCTAAAATTACACTTACTACATTGGATCTAAAAGAAAATTATTTAAAACACAAAAAGTCACTTGACCCTTGAATATTGTACACACATATACTCACTATTTTGTATTAAATTTCCAAAATAATTAAAATTGCTGTATTTTGAACTGATTCCTTAAAATACGGCCTTAGACCACTTGCGTCTTAGCCAATTTCGTCCGCTGAGAAAAGGGGTTGTACACCCCTGCTCTATGGTATAATCAATGTCAATTATAGTGCTTGGACCAACTGGAACAGAAGTAGTCTTTTTTTTTTTTCTTTTTTTTTTGTAAGAAAACAGCATGGAGCCGCTGAAGTTGATGCGCATAGCGGCTCAGCCATCAGGTCCTAGCAGAACTGAAACGGATCACCGGGTCAAGCAGGTCATTCAGGTGAAATTTTGAACCAGGTCACCGGGTCTGGGCTTCGGACCCGTTGATCCGATTGAAACTTAGTAACACGGAGGACAAAGTAGAGTTTCTTTGCGTTACCTTTCAGGGGTCACCACGACCGGAGATGTAACCCCAAGGCCATGAAAAATGCTACACCGAAATTTTCAATTAATTATATTTCCCAGATCGGACCAATCGTGCCAGGTTTCGGACCGGGTCACGTATATTCGGATGACGTGACCCGTTTTCAGCTCTGATCCCTAAGAATACTGGTTTCACGAAAACCCAGAGAATCACGTTTTTTTTTTTAAATTACAGTCTCTGAACTATTTCTAGGGTTGCCATACGTCCGTATTTTGTACGGACACGCCATATTTTCAAGGCTGTCCGTCTCCGTAGCGTACTTTCCTAAAATTAACTACCTAAATGTCCGTACTTCCCATTTAAACAGTTGTTGACTGTCACTTATATTAAATCCATATATTTTCACCAATTCACATCATTTATAAAAAAACTTACTTGTTGTACACAAATGCAAATTATCCCTTCAGTATAAAACTATGTTCTCAGTGATGTTCTCAGTGTACAACATTTCTGGGAGAAAAAAAAAGTGTCTAAGCACAGCGTTCCGGGATTGGACTTACTACTGCTGTGTTTTACTTTTAAGGATGTATGTTTTAATTTAAAAAACTCGACAGAAATAAATATTTTGTATGTATTTGTATGTGCGAGTAACCGATGTAAACAATAATACAATCAACAACTTTGCTATCACCCAGCAGTGTTCTAGAAACGCCAATGTACTGAAAAGTAATGATCAAAATATCCTCCGACCAGGGCAATAGAGACGATAATAATGTAAACAATAACCTTTGATTGGTATTATGTGTGTACTTCGTGTTCATGTCACAACACAAGTAATTGCTCGGTATTTCATTTTATTAAAATTAAATAGCCTTTAACCTAATTTGTTCGTATTTAGTCCGAAACTATTACGGTAACCCTATACTATTGCCACTGCCTGATCTATTGAAACCACTGGTAACTGATGTTGAGGTATCGCAGAAATATCCTGGTTTCATCCCCCAATAAAAATTTCGCTGACAATGCCATCTGCATAGATTATCCAACAGTTGTTGACACAGGGTAGCCACGGATTCGGCCAGAATTTTCAGTTTCGGGGTGTAAAGTCAAAATTGGGAGGCTGTAAGTAATGTTTTGTAGTGTTTCTATTGACTTTTTACTATAAAAAAAAACTAATATTCGGGGTGTTCGTGAGTTTAGGAGGGTGACACCCCTAGTTTTGTCCACGAGACGAGATTTAGGGTGCCTTGTCTCGAAAATGCTTTGTCCAGAAAGTGTCTCGTCTCGAGAAGGTGTATTTTTCATATTACGAGAGTTCTGTTTCGTCTCGTTTTTCGTAGGCATTTCTGTCTCCTCTCGTCTCGTGGCAACACTAGGCACACCCAACTGCGTAAACTGTATTTTGTATGGGCCATTGTTATTATAACCGGCCAGTCACGATTCTATTGTTACGGCCTTGCTAGTTAAAATCCACAAACAGCCGTGCCCCTGGAGGAATTCGAACCAGTAACCTTCGAGTCACTGACCTAACGCCTCGTCAGACCACATGGCTGCCTGGTCGGCATTCGCAATTGGAGTGGTCTGGCAGAATCGATGGGCTATATGACTTCGGCCTTTCTTTGGACTTTTGGTGCGTTGAGTGGGCCTAGTGTTCTCTCCTTTTGAACACCAATCATTTCCATGGTTACAAAAGGCAAAATAAGCTATGTTCTTCAAGAACGTTGTGATAGTATCATTACATCACGTTTGTTACATAACAACCTTTATTTCGCTGAGAATAGTCGGTCAGTGCCAAACAAGTTAAATAACATATCACTTATTATATGAAACCTTGGATAGTGTAGCACAAGCGCGCTCGTGTTGCATTGCTCCGAGAGCGCATCAGGGTTCTCCCACACGAATTCATGATTCATCCTCGTATGTATGTTAATTTACCATGTGCTAAAGTTGAAGGTTCCCACATAGCAAAATGACGTCCCAGGGATATCTGGCGGATCTCCTGGCAGGATATCGGGACGTCCGTAGGACGTCCTGTTTAAGTCCCGTGTACATCCATGGGAAGTATAGTTATAATTAATCCTTCGTATAACTTTACGAAGGCATATCCTTCGTATAGTTATAATTAATTAAATAATAATAATAGTAAGGACGATTTAATTTATAGAAATTCCAGGTAGGTAATCCCGCACGGCTTTCCGGGGGACATCCAGGGGACCTCCATACGGGATGAACTGTTTGTATTGCCCACAGAGTTATCCCACGGACGTCCTTAGGACATCGCTATGGGAGCAGGACCATTCTGACGGTAATGGGATCTAAATGGGACGTCAAAGGAACGTACTCTGCTATGTGAGTTAATCTAAAGATCTCATTTTCATTATGGCCCCGCTTCTATTTGTAAGCTCTATTACCCGCGTGTTTTAACATTTAACCTCTGTGGGTTACTAAACGGAATAGGTTGTCGACCCCCTGATGCTGTCAAATTTTCATTTAGTTAACATAATTCTATATTAGAAGAGATTTTCGTGAAGTAGATATTTGTGATGAAAACACCAGGATAGAGTCCTATGGCGAACGTTTATTACTGAGGCGATGAACTTGTCAGTTCCGTAAGCAATAGAAGTAACATAGTTCCGTATTTGTATTCAGATTTCATTTCCAATCAATATTGGTCTCAACTAACTTCTAATGAGTCAATCAGTTGACCAGGACAAGACCATAGGACGTCTGTTTTCAATATACATATACGGAATGGCCATAATTCATTGGATAACTCGAAATATATTGCAATGGGGTGTCAACTAAATAGTTTCCACACCACACTAGTGAGCGCGGACCGAAGGGCTGTTGGTAGAGTGTTTCCTTCGCATTCGGAAGGTTCTGGATCGATCCCAGCAACCACACATCCTAATTGGGGGATTTCCAGGAGGTTTTCCTCAGTCATAGTAGGCTAATGCCGGGATGGTATCTTGAAACGATGCTCTGGTCAACTCTACCCCCATCGTATCACGACCTGAGTCAAAGATGCCTAAAAGCATAAATAGAATTCAGACACCAACAAGTGGGCACATCAACATAATAAGTAAATAAATAAATACAACTATAGGTTCAATATCAATCAATCCTCACTGTTTTGGATGCGTTTAGAGGGGTGTCCATGGGGTGCTAATCCCTCTGAAATTCAGATTCCTATATAAATTTATTATGCCTTTGTTTTAGTACACTTCACACCCAAACACTCTTTGGATCCCCCAAATCGTCTGGACATCCCAAAAATAAAACTGAAAAAGGGGCCTACCCATTCGTTTTACTCTAGGGTATCCTACAGATAAGTGAAAAAATATTAAAACGATAAAGATATCCCCCTGTGCTATACTCACGTAGCATAAACGACGCATGGGGAAAGGATATAGCGCTCCACATATTCTTGACCAAGGGCACGAAGTGAGGTCGGGTGTCAGTCCCACGCTCGACCACCTTTACCTCCCAAGGTGTCCCATAAGTACCAACGATACTCTGGTACACAATTTGATAAAAGGCTGAGTACACCTCGGAGCGCGAAGAATGGAAGAACGCTAACGTCCTGGCTATTAATATAACTTTGAAATTTGATTAAAATATATCCCTATCTACGTGGCAAGGAATATTTACGTGAAAGGCACCGTAACGAAATGCAAGAAAGTTTATTCTCTGATAAAACTAAAATAACAAAGCAAAAGCAGAATAGAATAGTAGAATAGATTGAATTTTGCTTTATTAGTAGAAAGAAGAAGAAGAAGAGGACTGCGCAGCATATATTCAGACTTTATATTTACCACCACTATGCAAATTAAGAAAAAAATCAGAGACAATCTCTTTTTATCAAAGGTCCAACAACTGCTAATTTGTATGTTACCATATCCGTGATACTCAGAGGTAGAAAAACAAAACAAAGAATATATCCGTAACCGCACCACTTGTCTTTTTCACTAACATTGCAGAGTAAAATTTAGTTGGAGATATATATATATATATATATTTATATATATGAAAACCCAAAGAAAAATAATAGCTTTTAATATTCTGCATGCCCTCATATCTCCTTTGTTGAAGCTTCTGACAGAATCAGGTTTGTTTCTTTTTCTTTCTTTTGTTTGCTATCATTTTTGTATGAACAATCGGATGGTTTTAGATCAAGCAGTGTAGACTTCCGTTTCCAACAATAATTAATTATTCAACCGCAGTACAAATTAAAGGATGGGTAAGGTTAGTATTTGACCCTATGACATTTTGATAATACAAAGTGTTTTGCTAGTAAATGTTCTAAAATAGCCTACCAGGATGTAGACAAAGTTTTATAGTTTCAAAAATTAATATTTTTATTTGTTGGTTTCCAAATAACATATCCGTGGTAGTCATATTAAATAAAAAATGAATTTAGATTTGTGGATACTCGGATACATGTGATTAAAAAAAACCGGAAGTTTCGTGGCACTGCGGCTCACCGTCAACAGACTTGAAAAGGGTTATAAGGTATTTCATAAACAAACTCTCTTAGATATTGTGATCAATGGTTAACTTACTGTATTGTAAGATGGTTTACTTTTCTTGTTGAAAAGGATTTTTTGTTTTAATTCGGTGCACTTTTTAAAGATATGATAGTTTTGGTTGCAGTTGAAACATCTAACCTAATAATTCCTTATATATAAAATCTTAACAGCACATATGCAAGTGTGTTGCAAATATTTTTTTTCTTTTTCAATTTATTTTCATTTATGCTCTAAGCTGACAAGTATGGTCTTATTTCGTTTGTGAAAATCAGTTTATCTAGACAGAGACTTTCGTCTGAAAATCTCAGCAGAAGCGTCAAGAGAAAAAAGAAGGTTATTTCTCTGGCCGTGAAGTAGGTCTCCTAAAATACTACCGAAAACATTTTGATTCACTCTACCTCATGGGTGGTATGGTAATGAGTAAAAATGAAAGAGTTTGATGTGAAACTGGAGGAAAGGCAAAATGAGGTGGTGCCTTCTCCCTCAGTTTGGTGCTGCTCTAAAGAAAATTCCTTTGGAATCCAGATAAGAACAACAGTAAGGAAGCAAAGAAACATCAGAAGTGCAAGTAACTATAGGTCCTACTTGGTATACCTAAAAGGGTAGAGCTTGCTAGATGAAAAGTTAGCCTATCAAGTTAATATCAAATACCTAAAAGAGAAACCGAGCCGCCGTAGCTCAGTGGTAGAGCGTTAGGAGGTCGTGGACCCAATCCTAGCGGTCGACCATCCTGACTGAGGCTTTTCAAGGGATTTTCCTCAGTCACACTAGACAAATGTCGGGATCCTGGCCGACGCCTTCCAGCATCCTTTCCTCTCCCCTATTCCGGCCTGAGCCTTAGATGCCTAAAGGTCATAAATAAAAATTCAAATTCACCTAAACGTGAAACATTTGTAAAATCAAAAACTGACTTATCAAGCTATTATCGAATACCTAAAAGGAAACAGTTTGGTAGATCAAAATTGACCTATCTAGTTAACATGTTTTCGGTATAATATCAAGGAGGGAACAGCTTGCGAGGTGAAAGATTGGCCTGTTTATTTAATATTGCATACCTAAATGGGAAGAGCTTGCAAGATCAAAGCTTCGGATATCATGTGAGTACGGCACCAGTCGAACTGTGGTCTAAATTAAATGGGAGAGCAAAGAGAATATTATGTTAATTATGATATTCAAATATAAAAGATTATTCCCGCGGTCTACTTGCAAACGTGATACATATCATCAGTGTAAAGGTGACACACATACGAATTTTGCACAAGTTGGATATTGCAGCTGAGGGATTTCTTAGTCTCTCCCAGACATACTAAGCGAATACCACGATTAGGGTATATCGAAAAAAAACTTTTTTTTTCTCAAAATGTTAAGGTGGGTAGTGCGGGATCCTCTTATTTAGGCCACACAATACCCTTACCTGTAACTGTCGAGGAGATTGAAAATAGTGTTTTTCGTTTCATTGAAGGGAACAACATTGACTTGCCTGATCTTTTGGATATCTGTTCAGCTGTTTCGAGCGGTGTTTGTGCAATCTAGCGAGGAAAAAAAACCGGGCCACTTGTCCAGTCATGGTATTGTGGTTAACGACGGCATGCCGTGTACTGCGGCTGTATGTAAGCACGTCCCACCCCTCTGAACCATTGCATCTTATTGAAACGTACATAATGAAAGTGTACGCACCGGTGTGCCAAAGATACTCTTCAGTTCACCCATGGATGTAAGGATCGCGGTACCGCGACACCCTAGAGTGCCATGAATCTAAAATTATTAGGCGATAGTCAAGTTGATCTATAATCACACACCTTGCCTGGAAAACTTCTAGCGTAAAATTCGTTGAAGGTTATGAAGACTAATAGCACAACCTACCGGAAATCTTAAGAAGTCTTTATCTATGAGGTTCAGTGATTATTGTCCAGGAATACATCAAAATGAGACACATTTGGGTACCACTGGTCTAGAGTATTACAAACGATATTATAAGATCACCATTGAGAAAGGTATTAGAAAAGAGTCTTTGGTTAACAATGAGTACAAATGTGGTTCTAATGTATCAATACAGTGCATACATTGTTAAATAAACAAACAAAAATAACTACTTTATTTCTACTTACCTGTTGCTGGTTCTCCCTCTGTGTGGTCAACCGTGCCTCGATGCATTGTCTGGTTTCCAGGAAAGCTTGGCGCTGAGCTAGTTCACTTGGGTAATGGGTAAACACCCCGGCAATATTGGTACACACAAACAGCACCAAATTTGACAGAAGCTGCAAAACAAAACAAAAATATATATTATGTTAAAAACTATTCACATTGTGTGTACCTCTTTATAAGATAAAAGTATCGTATCAATATATTTTAATTCAACATAATTTGCTAGTTTGAATTCACCTTATCAATAGATCTACTGTATAAACATTGTAAAAAGAATACAGTGTATGGAATTGAACTTGTTTTGTACAAACGAAATCTTGAAAATGAGTTATGTACCTGGAGTTTGTCATGTTCTGGAGGGGAACTCTGTGCTTTTTACACACTACATTTACATAATTTGCTTCATTATATTCTGAAAACAGGTTGAGTCACTTGCTCTTCAAACTTCTCCAATATATACAGCAAGAAATACAACGAGCATAGTGTGTGACCTTGATAGTTCAGTTCATTAAAATATTACGTTGCCAGCAAGGGTTCGATGATTTTTCAAGCTACCAGAGACGGTTATTAACACACTTGCAAATATAAAAATTGGTTTGGTCACGTCTTTTACATATTTACAGTGTACAGAGGTAGTCATTAGTTTACTTTTATATGTGCAAAATATGTGTAAATAGTGTGCTTCTTTACCGTGCAGTATTTAAAGGATATTGGAATTTCCTGCTAGAAATCCTGCATGATCAAAACACCAATAAAGAACTTTGGCGGTATCAACAGTCTGAGTATTTTAGTTTGGAACCAGACTTCGTGTGATAGTAATGAAGAACTTGCAAGATCAAATATTGATCTATCTACGTGCAACCATTCTACCGCTACATCCACATTGGCATCCACATATTAACAAAGAACGTTTTATGGTATAAGAGATGTGTCGAACGTCTTACGTAAACATTGACCCATGCTTACTAACAACACAGCAGAAATGGGTTACCGGGTCTGAGCTTCTGACCCGATGACTCGATTTAGACCCAGTAACACGGAGGTCAAAATAGAGCTTTTAATTACTCACTTCCGTTTGAACAGTATTTGTTTTAGGGTGACCAGGACCGGAGATGTTACGTCCAGAGCACGAAAACTACGACGCCGAAATTCCCATTTCATTGTTTCCCAGACTGTGTCATTCAGGTCAAGTTTCGGACCAGGTGACCTACGCTCGGGTCAGACCGGGTCACCAAAAGAGATCCAGTTTCAGCTCTGACTCACAACTGACTGAATAATGCACTCTAATATTTTCATACCTGAAGGGTACACAACTATGACATGAAGTCTAGTCGCAAACTAAAATTCCCAGACCATGCCGGGTTTCTCTTCTAAGTGTACAAAAAAGTATATTATATTTCTACAGTGCCCTTAATTCGATTGGTATTTTTTCTATTAAAAAAAAGTCTAAGGCAATTTATTTCTTAGCTCTGCTGCTGGCGATGTTGTTACGTGTCAATGGTACAACAAAATTCTTGTGGTTTATTCTCTTGATTAGATTTTCCTGAATCAATGCCAGCTAGTGATACTTGAGAGGGAAAAAAAAGCTGAATGAAAAACGAGACCAGTAGCGGAGGAGGGAATTGAGAGATTTGTAGAGAAAAGAACGTGAAAATTCGAATCAGAAATGGATGTTGTTTGTTGTTGTTAAAATACAGAGATCCAGCCAACGAGGATGTACATCTCCCATTCTCTGGTTGGCGCCTCTATAGTGGTGAAAATCTCACTCATTCACTCTCACCCTCCAATCAGTTGCACTGCCACAGAAGTGCCACTTGTGAATACAATTTAGGGACTAAAGTACGTACTGAACATGACCACAACTTTTGGGAAATAGTTTTTTTTTTTTTTTCTGGTCTCTGTTGATCTTGTTTAGAACCGCTAACGAGTTTTGCATTTCCCCTGTGAGTTGTTAATTTTCCAACAGTAATGAAAATCAGGAGTTGTTTTGTTTTTTTAAATGAAAACAAATGCCAGTGCTAATGCAGTTGTTGAAAGCCCTACTCCTGAACTTGTTGTGAATTGAAATTTTCAAAAAGGGGCGTGAAAGTGAAGATTCATTATTTAGTTGTACTACAAAAGGATTATTCACGAAATTAGGTAATTTACCTATTTTCCATGTGTGCTTACATACAAAAAAACAAGTACAAATACATACAAAAAACAACTACAAGTACACACAAAATAGAACTATAAAGGGGCGTTGAAGTTCGTTCTCGTTCATTGTCTTTTTACGTAACGAACACTTCTGACCACAATACGCCGAAATATTACATATTACTACACTGCGAAAACTGTACCTTTCAATAGTGGGTACAAAATTCCAATTGTAATTGTAATTTTGTACCCACAATTTTTGAGAGACAGTGGTGAACCCAGGGTTGTGTTTAGAGGGGCGGTTCTTTACCTCCCAGTTCTTGGGAGAGAACCAATTAATAGAAGCAAAATCGAAGGGAAAATATGAATCTCTGGGTCCGTTACTGCCTCTGGAAAATAAGCAGTATAATGTAGGGTCTACCCACAATTTTTGAGAATCAGTGACGGGCACAGGGATTCCTATTTTACCTTTGTTTTTCTTTCTATTTGTTCCCTCCCAAGAACTGGGAGGAAAAGAACTGCCCCTCTAAACACAACCCTGGGTCGCCACAGCCTCTCAAAAATTGTGAGTATAAAATTCGCATTATGTACTCACTATTCAAGGGTGCAATTTTGCAGTGTATGTTATTGCGAAGTATTTGTTTCAACAAATTTTTTCATGGACGGATAAGGTTTTACCTTAAGACAAACGTGAGCGATAACATTCCTCAGCAAACACGCTTCAAGTCAAATGGTTGATGACGGTAGTGTCCAGGGTTTTACCATAGGAAACATCCAGATATTCGTTAGATAAAACTTGAGAATATCTGGACAACTACAATCGAAATGGCCGGCAACAGACATCGAACCTTCGTGTGTCCCAGTGGTTACTCAAATTGGACATACTTAGCCCTCATGGTCCGGGTGGTAACGTCGCGGTCTTCGGATCATTAATGGGTTGGTTGGCGAGTTCGAATCCCGCGGTCGACCATCTTGGATGAGGTTTGCCAGGGATTCCCTCAGTTTCACTAGACGAATGTCGGGATGGTAACTTAACTAAAGACCTGGCCGATATATTCCTCTTCCTCTAACTTATCCATCCCGTCTGGGCCAAAAGATGCCAAATAGCCTTAAATAAATTCAAAATGGACACTTAACTGCTAGATGAAAGAACTGGCTAAATCACAAATCAATACATAAGATTTCGGAAAATATATTCATATTGTTAGGCGTAAAATCAGTGAGCACTGAGCAGCCATGGCTCAGTTAGTAGACCAGTGGATTTGCAATTGGAGGTCCTGGGTTCGAGCCTAGTGGTCGGACACCTAATTGCCACCTTCTCCAGTTTATTTTCTTTGTCACATCAGGATGATGCCGAGATAGTAGCTTAAAAAGAGTCACTGGTCGACTTCCTTACATATACATCTTCCTTCCTGAGCAAAGGTGAATAATTTAAAATCACGTAATCTTAAAAAGAATATGCTAGACTTGTCTGTCTGTCAATATGGTAAAATCATGAATACTTGCATTATTCCCCAAGAAGTAATGTCGTATTATGGGGAAATATATTATGCGGTCTCTGATATGTTCGTAGCTATAGGACAATCCAGAAAAGGATTACAAACAAGTATAATTACACTTGTTACAGCACGTGGATTCAACCGTTGCATAAGAGACATCTGCGTAAGAGAGCTGTGTTCTATTATGCAATGACGTAATAGTTCTTATTTACTCTCGCATATTTGGCGAAAGGATTTACAAGGAGCTGCGCGAAACCCTTAGTCTTCCACAAGCTGTTGTCACCAATGCCAATCTAAGGATTCATATACAGGGTGTCTTAGATCAACAGGCTCAACAAAATGATACACATGTTTGAAGGATCTTAAAAACTAACTTAAGATAGAACACTCATGGCTAAGGATGCCATCAGGGGGTAGAATCAAAAGAATATTCAATTCTTCTACATTTCTGCCTCTTCAAAGTTCGAATGCAGACATTTGCGGACTCTAGCTTCCATCCCTATATTGTGCAATGTGAGTTGCAAGTGCTACATGTGTAAAATGCTCATGTAAAATGCAGTATCGGTAAGATAATAAATGAGTTGCAAGGTTTGATAGTAAAAAGTTTGTTAAACGCCAATGTTAGGGTTGGAATTTTTTTCTAGCCGCGCATGAAGTAACCGCACACGTCACGATGTGATCAAACTAACGGTTACTTCGTGCACTGGTAGAGAAAATTACGAATCCATACCCATGCCGCATTTTATACATTCAATGCGTAATGGAATTTGTGAAGGCTAGTTTATACCTCTACCCTGGGCTAGGATTCAAGAGCGTTCGAGATATTCCTCGAGATACGATTATCCTTCTAATCGACTTTGATAGGAAGGAATAACGCATCTGGTGAAGTGCTGCCACCTACTGCACGGGTGTGTAAAACAATAAGGAGCGAGAGGAAACAAAAGTTTCATAATCCTATGCCAAATAACTTATCTCTAAAAACATGTACTTTCCCCGACAAGTGGAAATCTGCCCTGGTTTGTCCTATCCCAAAATCTAATAATAGTAGAGACATTAATGATTTCAGACCAATTGCAATATTACCAGCTTTTGCAAAAGTATTTGAACAAATCTTATACAAGAGAATTGGTAATCATATTCAACCAGTTATTTCAACTAAACAGCATGGGTTTGTTTCTCAGAAATCCACGGTAACAAACTTAGCACTTGTTACGGACTACATAGCAAATTCGATGGACGAAGGCAAGCAAGTTGATGTGATTTATATTGACTTTGAGAAAGCATTTGACAGGGTTAATCACAATATATTACTGGAAAAATTAAATCACTATCACTTCTCACCCACTGTGATTAGGCTCCTCTATTCGTACTTAACAAATCGCAAGCAATCAGTTGTCTATAAAGAATATAAATCATATGAATATTCTGCACTCTCAGGAGTTCCTCAAGGTTCGAACCTAGGACCTTTGTTATTCCTTTTATTTTTTAATGACCTTCCTGATTGTGTGTCTGATAATGAAAAATTGTTATTTGCAGATGACTTTAAAATATATACAAAAGTCAACTCTATCGGAGACTGCATAAGACTTCAGCAAAGCTTAGATAATATTGCAAACTGGTGTGCTATTAATCAACTTGGAGTCAACATAAGTAAATGTAAAGTATTATCATTTAATAGAAATAAAACCACTCATCAATTTAATTATTCCATTAATAAAATTATACTAAACAGATCTACTGTAGTTAAGGATCTTGGTGTCAGTTTTGACTCGAAATTGACTTTTAACATACATGTTACAAATATAACAAATGAAGCCTTGAAGTTACTTGGATTCGTAATTAGGACGGGAAGAGAATTCAACAACATATCAACATTGGAAAAAATTTACTATGCTTATGTTCGCTCCAAGGTAGAATATGCTTCTTCTATTTGGAATCCATATCAATTGAAACATTGCCAACAATTAGAGAAAATCCAATCAAAATTTCTTAAATTCCTGACTTTTAAAGAAACTCGAATCTATCCTGCTTATGATAGTTACAATGCAGTCATTAAGAATTTTAATATTCAGAGCTTAGAACAAAGGCGCAACATTGCTGATCTGTTATTTCTTCAAAAAATTGTTCAAAATAAGTTAAATTGTATGGATTTAGTTTCGACATTACAGTTTCGTGTCCCATCATCTAAAACTCGCGTTAATAATACTGGTTTCTTCCACTGTAAAAAGGCAAGAACCAATATCTTGATGAGGTCACCAATCTGGAGAATTTGTACTATATATAACCAACTCTGTACAGTTCACAATGATCTGGACGTATGCTATATGTCACCTAAAGAATTTAGAGATGCAATTGTCAATAAACTCTGTACAATTACTTTGTAAAGCTCAACACTATAATTAGGCCATTGCCTGTTGTGTTGTCACTAAATAAATAAATAAAAATAAAATAAAAAATAACAGTTTATACATTGTGTTGTTCAAAAGTAGGATGAAAATCATTCAGGGCACTATTTGATCGGACCACGTTAGGAAGTTCGAAGACGCAATCTCTTGTTGAATCTTGTCAATCACGTGTGTACAGAAAAGAAAGGATTTTTTTTAACCTATCGAGCTTTTGTCTTTTACCTTCGTATGTGAAGGTGACAAGCTTCGAACGAGCTTCCTTTGGCAGTCTTCGGGCCTTCACTGCTAGAAGATTCCCTTTTGAAATCTCTCATTCTGTCCATATTACGCGCAACCAACCTATCAATCTTCTTCAGTGCCTGTCTACACGTTCATCACCTTCGTTGGTGGTACTTAGAATGACACATATGATTCTCAATCTTTTATCTTCTGTCCTCCTTCCTATCTATCTTCTATTTCTATTTTATTTATGGACTTTAAGCATCTAAGGCTCAGGCCACGATAGAGGAGGAGAAAGGATTCGGGAAGGTGTCGGACATGGCCTATCTTGAAGGTGTCAATATCGGCATTTGCCTGGTGTGACTGAGGAAAACCTAGAAAAACCTCAGTCAGGATGGTCGAAGCCGATGGGGTCGAACCCACGACCTCCCGAATGCAATGTCAACGCTCTACCATTGAGAATCTATCTATCTATGATGAATACCGAGCAACCGTAGCTCAGTTGGTATAGTGTTTGCTAATTTTCCCTCAGTCACACCAGACAAATGCTGGGATACATACGATATGAACCCCGATTATAAAGCACGCAATCCATACAAAATTGCATTAATGTAAACTGTCAGTGGCCGATTAGTTTGCGTTATATAACAACATAGATAATCGGGGAAGTATCTAAAATGCATCCAGGAAAATTATAATTTCCTACTGAATTCATGTAAGAAAATACTCAGTTCAATGTCTTAATATATTTAGTATGTCCCTGAACTTTGATAAAATTCACAGGTGCAGTCTTGATTAACAATGGTTGCTCAAACTTATTGACATTCTTGGTATGTTTGAATATCCTTTCAAATGCCATATCATAACAATAAAAATTCTTTATGCAATTCATCAAAACACTTTACCTTAATTTCTATAATTTACAGTAAAATAATGTTACTACTAACATTCAGAATACTGTACATATTATCTCCATTGCACCCGCTATCAGGTGTAATTCCAATCAATGTGTAGTATCATAGACCTCATAATAGATGATAGACTTAGCACGCTTCCCCATTTCTGGCTGCGAGTAAAACTAATGTTTTGTTGTTTGTACAGGAGCACGTGATTTGGAATCCATCCGCTAGGTTGCATTGGCATTGACCTTATATTCTATTATGTGCAACCTAACGGATGGATTCAAAATCACGTGCTCCTGTACAAAAGGAACATTAGATTTTGCGCAGCCAGAAATGGGGAAGCTTGCTAAGTCTATCTATTATAGGTCTATGGTAGTATCTTGTTCTTCAACCAAAAATTAGATTAGCTTAACATATTTACTATGACGAATGGAACGATCTTTGTTCTCGAAAGGTTGGACAGTGCACAATGTACATTTTACCAGATTCATAATCCGAGCAATTATCTATACGGTAATAGCAATCTTTCCACCCAAAATTTCCTTTTAAACTTTTTCAAAATAAGCATTACAGACCTAAAATTTTCCTCTTTCATTCTCCTAATGCTTATATCCTTTAGTGAATGGAACAATATGCTATTAACGACATTAAATTTCTCTGGTCCCAGGCAGTAAGAATAGATTTTGAGAGAAATGTTTGAGGGACTGGGTTTACTCAAGGAAATCGCATGCTTACTTTAAATCTGTCCTTACTAAGGCTCAGGTTTTTATGATGTCATATTATTTAATCTAAGCTTGTTTTATTTTCATGCCAAGTGAATGTACACACATATCTAAATTTTGTGAAGACATTTGTGATGCTGATTCTATTAACTAACTAACTCTATGGCTTATGGAACTCGCAAGTTCATCGCCGCAGTAACAAACGTTCGCCATTGGATTCTATCCTGGGCAGTATCAAGCCAGTTTTCATCACGAACACCTACTTCTCGAAGATCTCTTCTAATATTGTCCTCCCAACGACGTCTCGGTCTTCCCAATGGCCTCTTTCCATCCGGCCTTCCAACCAGGATAGAATATAATCTTCGTTTTTCCCCCATCCGAGCTACATGCCCTGCCCACCTTAGTCGTCTCGATTTCATTATTTTTACAACATCTGGTGAATCGTAGAGTCCGTGGAGTTCTTCATTATGCAGTCTCCTCCACTCTCCAGTCATCTCGTCGCGTTTCGGACCATATATCTTTCTCAAAACCTTATTTTCAAATACACGCAATTTATGTTCATCTGCTAGGGTCGTACTCCAACTTTCGCAACCGTAAAGTATTACCGGCAGAATAACCGTTCTGTATATTTTTAATTTCAATTTCCTTGATATTAATCGCGATGTTAGAAGTTTTTGGACTGAATAGAAACATGCGTTCCCCGATACTAAGCGACTTTTTATTTCTTCCGTTACCTCATTTTTGCTTGTTACGTATGCTCCCAAGTATTTAAACTTGTTTACTTTCTCTATGACCTCATCCCTAATTCTTATGTTTTTAATTCCTTCATTCCCTGTGCTTCGGCTTGTTAACATGTATTTTGTTTTATCTATGTTTACCTGTAGACCTATCTCATCGCACGCTTCTACTAAGACATCGGTGTTGCTTTGTAGTGCATCTATATCGTCCCCTATTAAATCTACGTCATCCGCGTATACAAACAGTTGATTCAAACCATTCAATGATAGTCCCTTTTTGTCCCCTTTAATTTTTAAAATCGCATATTCTAACGCGAAGTTAAACAGTAGTGGTGATAAGGCATCGCCTTGTTTCAATCCGTTGCGAATCTTGAAACTATCAGACATATTATTACCTATCCGTACTCTGCTTATGGGGTCGCTGAGACACATCTTCACTAGTTGGACCAATTTTTTCGGTATTCCAAATCGTATCAGGATACTGTATAACTTTTCCCTTTTGATAGAATCATATGCTTTCTTAAAATCAATGAATAGCTGATGAACCGTCCCATTGTATTCCCATTTCTTCTCCAAAATTTGTCTCAAAGCAAAAATCTGGTCCAACGTGGATCTATTTCTTCTAAATCCACATTGGTGATCTCCAATTATTTCATCTACGTATACATTTAGGCGTGTTAACAGAATATTACTTAATACCTTGTAACAAGTTGGAAGTAACGAGATTCCGCGGTAATTATTGCATTCCGACTTATCGCCTTTTTTGTAAATCGGAACAATTATTGATGTTTTCCATTCCTTTGGGAGCTCCTCCTTTCTTAATATAGCACTTATCAATTTATGTAGTTCCTTGATTAGTGCCGTTCCTCCTGTTTTAATTAATTCGGCTGGAATATTGTCTATTCCTGGTGATTTGAAATTTTTCAATTTCTTAACCGACATTTCGATCTCGATCTCGCTAGGTTCGGGAATCCACGGTTCTGCGGTATGGATTTCAAATTCCTCTGTTTGTTCCCCGCTGTGTACATTAAGAAGTTTGTCGAAATAACTTTTCCACACATCGACAATTTTAGTCGGATCCGCCTGAAGATCTCCACGTTCATTTCTAATCATTCCTAACCTCGGCTGGTA